>JAAGNO010023259.1:0-56630 GCA_033439905.1 Ceryle rudis | reverse complement strand
TTAAACTACTTTTCCATATGCTACCACACCTAGGCTCCTAGAATACACCTCAGGTCACTCTTGCACAATCTTCCCAGAAGTACTGAGCCGAGAGCCAAGAGGCCATTATTCAGTGCTGATAATCAAACCCTCTGAAATGAATTGATTTCTATTTAATCTCACTTAATCTATCGATGCATTCTAATTAATTGCCAAATTAAACTCTAAATATATTATTGATAGCAGAACCAAAATAGTTTTAATGCTCCCTCTTCCAGGGAACTGTCACGTGTGTTTATTCTACCGAGAACAAGACAGCAAATTGCAATTAATGAAGCTGCACCCCGTGGCCAAACTTACAGTCCAGTTGTACAGCTTCTTACATCCAAAAAAAATAAAGCTACAACTATTTTTATGTATTCTGTCAGTGTTTTGTTCCAGAATGCACCTATACTTTTTATTGGTTACATACTGTGTATGTGTAGCATATGGCTTACATATGCTATGCTACATAGGCTACTTCCATGGGTTTGGTTTCACATCCCCTTTTGCGTCTCTTCCCCCCCCCCCAAAACATCACAATCATCTTTTGGGAGCTTCTGTTGGGCTTGGTGGTCGTGGCCTAAGCAGCTTGTAAGTAATTCTCCCAAATTCTCTTCTAGCTGAGCACCGAGTTATTAAAATTTGGATTTTTCAGATCTTCATACCAGTGCTTTAGCCTGCTGCTATAGGGTCTGCATTGAAGCCAGAAAGACATTCTCTTTACCAGTGCTCCTTAAAGGTATGGGATATTCTTACAACTAAAATCCATGAGCTTAACTCTATCCTTTCTTGTAACTTCCACAAGGTTCAATAAATTGCACATTATAGAAGCACCTGAACTAGTGACACCATGAATATGGCAGCATACTAACTGACATACTCCATATGACCCAGAGACACCAGCTCCGATCCCAGAGGCAGTAGAGCTGTAATAACACTGTGTTGTTTGTGGACTAATTATGCTTGCATTTCACAGGACTAATTAGTTCAGGCAGAGCCTTAAGCTAAGCTCAGTATCTTTGCCCAGTCGTGTACTTCATGGATCTATTTATTTCCTTCCTCCACCTTCCCGCACCCGTTGGCCTGAACAGAGCCATTATGCACCGATGGTTTTACCTGTAGCCAAAACTTCATAAGCTAGAGAATTCTGTTCCAAGATACAACACTACTCTAGAAGGAAACAGAAGCAATACAACAATTATAAAAGTCCTGTGGTTTGAAGAAAGTACAAAAGAGGATCAGTAAGAGTTACTTTTCAAGCTTAGTTTAAGAAAGCATTAGAAACCAAGAACACGTGGATTTGTGGTTAGACTAACGGGTCAACTGCGATTCTCTTAAACTGCCGACGTGTAACAAAGTCACTCTGACTGCTGCCAAATGTTGCCTTCACCCATTTACTACCTATATTTCACTAACCCCCCACCATGTTTTTAAACGCTGCTACTTAAAGAAATAAATGTATGTAGCAAAGAGTCAATTACATTTCTGAATTATTACACAGGGGGATTCTTGAATATCCTCTAAATTAAGTCAACTGAATAATACTGATCTGAATTTAAACACGTTTGATGGCAGTTCATATTAGAGAAGACTAGAGAATACAACCACTGTGGTTAAAGTGTTTGGTCTTTTTCCTTCTAAACTGCAGGGCTTTATTTTGCTATTAATTTTATTTAAGGCATCATTAATTATTTATGGCTATTTCTAATCCATCAGTCACTATTGTTTCTAATTAATATCACTATTGTTTCCTCTAATCTTTGCATTTAACAGACCGAAAAAATGTAAGATTTTCTTGGTAGTTACCCCAAGAAGGTTACAATTGATGAACCAACTCAGTGTATTTGTTTTAATGTAACCTCTGCATTCTAAAAATGAAGGAGACTGTTTCTGGAAATGCAATTCAAAATAAAAAATCATCACTTTTTAATTAAGCCACCACCTCACCTAAAGGAATACGGTTTTATCCATCCAACTGAAGCGATCTGTACTGCTCAAAGTTTCACTGCTACGTTTGCAATGACAAAGTTAAAAATTCTTCAAAGAATTGTCATTGCAAATGAAGTTGCTGATGAGAAGCAGTTAGTTAAGCACCAGTACCAGTGTTCCCCGAGAGCTAAGGTGGACTCCTGTCAATGCTGCACCTTCTGCAAGGACAATAATTTCCTACTCAATCGAAGGAATTTCCTTCAACAAGTCAAACTCAATTTAAAAAAAATATATATATCCCCTCCATCTATCCTTTTAATCTTGTTTGTTTGCTTTACAGATTTAAAAAATCTACTATTTATGAAACATTAAAGGGTGGAATGTTTAGGAAAAACTGCTTTGCAAATAACACTACATTTGTTAAAGCCATTTTTAGGTTCAAACATTTTTTTTTTCCCTTTTCACGTATTTAAAGAAGTTTCTCTTACAAAACAAAGAAGAGTAAAGCTAATTAAATCCAATTAGAACGTGACAAACCATTGCGTAAGAATCGTGGATGCAGATTTTCCTTAAAACCTATAATGTGAACAAGTGTACTCTGCTCATCTATGGAACTACTTAAATGGAGAGAGATGGTGCATATTTGGTTAGCAAAACACAATGCTTGATTTAACACAAAGGTTGATTTGCAGTTGAAAGAATCTTAATAATTACTAATCAAACTGAATTAGCCTCTTTTCTGGAAAGCAATTAAAGGAAAAAATAAAATCCAAGGCAAGAATAGAAACAAGTCAGAACATACGTCACTAGCTTCTGTCCATCCACCTAGGTGCAGTTAAAAGTCTCAACATGCTAGCAAGCTGCCTTACATTCTCAACGGAGAGAGAACAGACGTTTCCATTCTTCAGAAGCAGTTAAATGCACGAGGGACTCAGCAGATAGTCAGATATAGCTCAGCACCTTTGAACTGCACAAGCATCAGGAACAGAACCGCATGAAACTTCTTCAAGGTTTACATTTCACTTTCGGTTTTGGTTATTCAAATAACGTGCGTTACACCTGCGTCGGTTCACAAGAAGTTTATTTTATGTGAAGAAAAGCTTTGCCATTAATGAAAAATTTCAGTAGAAAACAGTACCTCCTGCTTTCAATCTAGATTACTCAAAAGTAGAAGCTTGTATTAGTGAAAACTTCAGTAGAAACAAATCTGTAGGAAACATGTTCTTGGCACATGAAGTAAAAGCTTTAAACATATTAAGTTTCAATAGAGTATTTACCATGCAACCACGCTGGCAGAAAAGCCAGTTTGTAATGGCTGGTATTTGTCCCTCAAGACAATAACATGGAAGACATTTAAACCTGCTTACATAACGTTAATTGTATATAAATATGGTGTCACCATAATTGACAGTCTTTAATCAGGCCAACCATTTAGTTTAGCAGTTCTAAATAAGTAATAGGCACTTTGCCTTTCTGATTTCCCCTTTCACCCATCAGCCAGTCTGAATCCATGCCAGGGATACTGTACACTGTTATCACCTGAAAAACAGAAACACATTGTTAGAACGTTTCCTTGCCTGGAAAAAAACCTACAGTCTACCTTCCTGTGATTTCCAAGGTCTTAACGATGGAGATTAACCAAATTAAATAGAGCATTTAATATGAGCATCCACGGAACATAATCTGGTGCTCGTAAGAGGTATTTCATTGGTCCATGGAAAAGGAGTAGATAGAGTGGCATATTCTGAAGTTCCTTTTTTTCTGATGAAATTCTATTCATTACTGTTTCTTTTTTATTATTTATCATCTATAAATCTCATATATGGCCATCAACTTTAATAGACAATCTAAAAGAAAGTTAATTGGATCTTCAAGCGCACGATAAAAAGACAGACAGTGTTGATGTGCTACATCTTAGAAGCCGTGGTCTATGATTTTCTGTCAAGTCACTGTCTCAATAAGTGGAAAAAAAATTATCAGAAATATTTAAGGCACATTTAAAACCAAACCAAACCAAATATCTAACAACTTTTTTGTGGATGCTCTTCAGGGTTAAGTCACTTTACAGTCACAGAGTTAAGTCACACTACGGTCACATTAGCAGGTAGAACTCTGTTCCAGCACTTTGCTTCCCTGTATATCCCCCCATGCTTTGTAGATGCTCTCTGACTTAAGTGCGATTGAACCGGGACAGGAATAAACACGCCACTATCAAAACAAGAAGTAGGTGGCACTTCCCACATTGTAATATTTAATGTTTGAGAGACGAGCTGTATTGATACCGGTGCTAAAAGTCTGGTAAGAAGTAGGCAGCAGAATTGACATCCCTTCCAACCCCTGACATTCTGTGACTCTGTGCATCTTGATTGTCCAGCAAATGTTCTTGCAAGCTCAGATAGTGTAACAACGCTAACTCTCACTACAGAGTATCAGGGTACACAGGTATTAGACAGTGCGCCGAGTGTTACTGAAGTTTAAAAGAAAAAAATCAACTAGAATGGTTTCTTGATGTAGCATCTCTCAACCAGCTAGTCACGAGCATTCTGATTTTACTTTTAAATGATCAGGGTACACAGAAAACTCTTACCTCATCTGCAAGTAGTGATAATTCACTGCTGTTTGCAGCATCGTAATCATAGAGAACTCTGGCTTTCCTGCTGCCACTGGATGACTTCAGCTCACTGATGCCTGAAGTAACTATTGAATTGCTTACTGAAGGCAATGAAGCAGAGGCTGAGGCCAAGACTGAGGGAGCAGAAATACTCTGCACTGGAGCTGAGGAAGACTGATTATTGTTAGAGAGGAAAGTAGATGGAAAGCTGTGGGAGAAAACAAACCAAAAAGACTTCTGAGCGAATCAGTTCTACAGGGGGAGTTATATACAGGTCTCCGTGTCTAAATTAGCATTCTTGCTTTTATCAACTATAGAATAAACACTGGTAGACAGCAGTAATCCAATAGCACTGATATTTGCATAAACCTAAAGAAAGATACTTGTTCCTGACCCGTAGTATACACCAAGCCAAAATACTTTAAAAGAAATACTGCCACCTTAAAAAACAATGGATAATTGCTCCCTAATTAAAGTACTGCTGGTCAGACTTAATTCAGACTGTATATTAATAAACATTTCTTTTGACACCTCTGCCAGTAAAAGTAGCCTCCACTTCTCCCTGCTCATTCCTCAGTTATGTGGCTACACAAAAGATTCTGCTGGTGAAACGGATCAGGGAAACATAATGCAAGTTAAAAACACTCTGAAAGAAGGAAAAAACCAGCCCACCATTCTTTTTGTAATCTAAATCAGTTTGTTGATTTGGCCAACTGCATGCTGCAAACCAAAAATATTTGTTACAGATGAATTTATATCAACTTAAGCCCCTCATTTCTAGGTCAGGCTGCTGCTTGTTCCGTGCCAGCTGTAGTTCTTGCCAGACCCTTCCATTAAGTCAATTCAACTCATTAACCTGCCTGGAAAAAAAGAAAGCAGGGGGGAAGTTTATAATCTTCTACTAAGTTAATGAGCTGAATCACAAAAAAATGAGAGACAGAGCAGATACAACAGAAAGGATGGAGTAATATGGCTGTAAAGTGGAAGGAGCAGAAAGGAAAGCAAAGAAGCAAGAGATTTTGGGGCAGCAGGGTAGGGGGAATGGAACAGCACAGGGGTAATAGTGACCTGTGAGACTGTGTCATGTCACGCTGCACTACATCCTGGGACACACTGCCATTGCTGACTAATTTATTTAGCAGTGGATGTGGTCATTCCTCGCCCCTTTGCTGCCTGCCTTTCTTCCAACACTCATCTGGGTCTACCCTAAAAGCATGTCAATGAAGGGTTTGAAAAGCAGCAGAGCTGATGCAGTGAAAAAGGATCAGCAAGCAAGAGTCAGACCGAGTCAGGATGATGTGGAACTGGAGCTGCATTTCCTTCTGTTCTTTTGACCAGTTTACACATCAACTAGCCAGTCAATTCCCACACAAAACCCTTCCTCATCAGTCCTTCCATGCTCCCCCAGTTAAATTCTTCTTGAAGATGCAGTCCAGTGAAAACTTTAACCGTCTAAATCAAGATCACTATAATCCTACACTCATGTCTGCGGCGTTACTGGTGCTCATATAATCATAAGAGGAGATAGTTTCAGGAGCTGATGCAGGTGCAAATTATATCAACATAGTGACTCATTTTTTCATCATGTGGCCATGAGCACAGGTGGAATTAAGGCAGCTCAAACCTGTGTCAGATGCAGCAGTGCTGCACAAGAGTTAGTTTCACGCTACACTTATTCCGGTAAATTTACACTGCCACCAAAGAGGGTGGACCAACTCACTGACCCCCTTTTTGCACAAATGGTCAGATCTATCCCTCTGTTGCTTTTGAGTTAATTCAACAATCTGATCTAATAAAAGGCATTAAGAAGACTGCCAATTTTCCATCAGAAGAGCTTGTTAAACATGTTCACCTTACGGTGACACAACCATTGTATCTGACTGAGGGGAAACAGCAGGAATCTGTTGTGAAGGGCAGAACTAGCCTCTTTACAGTGGGACTGAATAGCATATAAAAATTGGGTAGACTTTCAGGAGACTTTTGTGAGTTTGGTTAGCAGTTTACTGTTGTCAAAAGGAGGAAGCTCCTCTTTGCCCTCTGGCTTTACCATGACCTCATTTGATCATAAGAGACCAAGAAGAGATTGAAACTCCACCAGAAAAAAAGTTGTTTTGTTTTTTTTTTTTTTATTTTCCATTTGCTAAATTAGTTTTTCAAACCACTTCACCACGTTCCCTGAGCAAATTCAATGAGCAGAACAAAGTGAGGAAGAACTAGACCCCACATTTTTGTAGGGATAAATCAGCTGTGCCTTATGATAACATTGATTAGTTGTCATTTAAAATTAAATCCCTCTGCCAATCACCCATTTCTCAGTATCGGTAAATTGGTGGTTAGGATACTGCTAAACCTGTTCTCTGTTAACACAGTAATTACCGGTAAACCATTCTGCTCAGTTCAAAGCGTCACTGGTTTGTACAGCTAGCGGAAAAGAAAGCCAAAGCCTTCCAACCACTCTGTCAATCAGCAAAGCATTAAGTCTCACTCTTTTTGCAAAGCCATACGTAGGCATGTCAGTGAAAAGCTTTAGCTACACAGAGGTTGTGTGGGATATTTAATTTATTTATTTACTTTTTTTTTTTTTGAACACTTGAGTAGCAGGAGTTTCCCAGCTTGTAGAGTAGGGGATCCGTAATGGGTATTTGGAAAACATAATGATGCCAAAACTTATGCCTGTCTGCCAGGGAAGCTGAGAAAATTTAGAGCAAAAGCAGTTTTTAGCAAGAAAAAAAAAAAAAGCAGCCAGGATACCAGGACATTTGAAATAGATTTGTTTAGTTCATTTTGAGGAACTGGAAAAAAAAACCCAAACCCCACAAAACCAAACCAGAGATATTGTTTTTAACCTGGGAGATTTCATTCTTTAAGCAGCTCCAGGGCAGGGTGTGTGTGTGTGTGACGGGATAGGCAGTAGAGAGATAAGCAGCTGGTGTTGCCTTGAAGAGAAACATCCATAAAACCTTGTTTATTTATGTAAAAAGAACTGAGCAGAAGTTTTTCCCCTGCCTTCTCTACAGCTGACTATGAAGAGTGCATCAGGAAAATCAGTGTTCAGCTTTGGAACTTGAATACTCTTAATGTGAACCAGGTTAGGATTTATGCTCTGAATTCTGCCCCAAGTAAAACATATAACAACATCTACACTGACAACCTGTTTCAAGCAACAAACTATCTCACTTAAAGGCTGAACACACCTTTGGTCCCACAACAACCTCAAACCAAAAATAAGTTCCTCACAGCTCTTGGCTTTCATATCAGAATACGGCACAACGTCATTCTTAGATGTGTGGAAAGAATGTGTGTAACTCTGCGCTATGTATATATATGTATATAACCAACAGAGCGCTGGCAAACACAACCAAAATCTAGCTGAGCTGCCTGAGCTATTTATTTGGTAGTGTATCAGCCTATGCGTAACACAGGAGAACACTACACAAATCCTGCTCATCTGTTTAATGCAAGTGCTGTGCACGTTTATATACCTATACACCAAGGAACTGTTCTGAGGCAAGAAGTGCAGCTTGAGACCTTGTCCCAGTGCTCTCCGTTACAGTTCAGTGCCACTTCCTTGCCCCAGGAAGGAAGGAAGGACACACCCAAGATTTAGTAACGTTACTGTTTTGATCCACACAGGCAGAGAAACTTCACTGGGCTGTTTGAGGCATTTAAGGTTTTGCAAAGTTTTGCTCTTCTAGCAGTCCTAGTAATTCTATCAAAAATACTAATGAGATCACACACACGCACAAAGATACATCCTTCTGTTTTCCTAACAGCAATATTTTCTTCAAATATACTTTCTT
Organism: Ceryle rudis; assembly: GCA_033439905.1. Lineage (NCBI taxonomy): Eukaryota > Metazoa > Chordata > Aves > Coraciiformes > Cerylidae > Ceryle > Ceryle rudis. Next base: position 48,269 of record JAAGNO010023259.1, on the reverse strand, counting down.
ATACCTGGCAGCAATTTACACAAGTTTTAAACAAAGACTGCTGTTGTGGAAATGCTATACATCCTAAAGCAAGAGATTTTAAAGAGGAATATGTTGTTCCTTAGGCTAAGGGTATTATGCTTGAAGCTTTCTGCTCAGGAAATATACTAAGAGTACAGATGTAAAAAAACCATCCTCCCAAAATAGTTGGGTAAATATACTTCACTTAATTTCTCATCTGAGACTCAGTTGTCTTTAATCCGGTAAATGTTTATTTTCAAGCTTTCAGTTCTCCAAGTCACATCTATGAGCTACCAGATTTTATAGTTGAATGCTTCTTTCAATGGCACGTAACTTTAAAGATTTTTTTTTTTAATAAAAATAAATCTTTAAACTGCCCATTGAAACCGAGGAAAGGAAATCAAATGCCACAGGAAACTGCAAGTCAGGAAGAGGACAAGACTCAAGAATATTTTTTTTTTTTTTACTTCCTTGTCTTCAAAACCAGAGATACTTTATCGAGACAGAGAACAGACACTACAGCAAATTTCTAAGTAGAAACAATCCTTCAATGCATATGCTCCCCTAAATAACATGGTCTGGTGTAACTCTAAGAAAGGCCAATTTGCAAAGAAGAATTAGAACAGAGAAACTTACTGAAAAGTAGCTCTTTACTTCATCACCAATCACCCGAAAAGGATTATGAGCACAAACTAATGGCAGACAGTTTCTTCTCTTATTTTAAAAATGCTAAACTCACAAAACAGTAAAACTAGACAAACTTGCTCATTCCACTGTGAGTGCTTTGGATTACTGGTTAGAGGTATTAGGAAGTACATTTCTCCCTAGATAGGGTATCTGTGCTGGCATTCACTTAACAGCAGAGAACGCAGATTCCTTGAAAATCCAGTAGTGCCCTGTAACAAACAACAGCTAGCAGGAATTTACAGCAGTATAAAAGCCTTCTCCCACATTTCATAATGGTTTTGTAGCGTGAAGCATTAGACAACTGAACGATTACAAGTAAATCTCTAGAAATTCCTTTTTGTGCCATTAAATGAGGTTACCACGGGCTCACCTTCCTCAATTACAAAATACACAAAATCTCAGTAAATCGACCCTCAATAGGCATTAGTGCCATGTGTAGGCTTAGGGAAGTAGTTGCACTGGCCCAATTATATATTAATTAGCTGAGAACAGATAGATTTCCTTTCAGTCCAGCATGCCTGCATGTTTACCACTGTTGTATCAATGTAAGTTTGCCTACTATTTATAAGCACTTAACAAAAAATGTTGGGTTTTTTTTTTATCTAAAATGTTTACAATGTTACTACCTTCCAAGTTGTTTCTGGAGATCCAACATATACTGGTAACATTGTGCATAGTAAGTCATCTGAGCTTCAACAAAATCATTCAGGCAGCGAAGATGATGTGCCTGTAATACAGGAAAGAATTCAAGTTTTTAGTCTGTAGGACACTGCATTAGAAAGACTGCTCTCCTAGTCAGGTGCTAATGCCAATATTGGCACATAGGGATTTATGCCACAAAAATTAACATATTTGAGCACAAAAAAATAGGTGTTGTACAAGCATCATGCCGTCTCCCTACATTGTTTCAAAAGAATCAATAGTTTAGCATGGTTTTGTGGTTTCAACATGCAATTGATCTGATAAATGGAAAGCTGACTTTAAAGAATAAAGATGAAAGCTCCTGCGTTCTCAAGGTTAACAGGAGGCTGAAGTTAATTTCAGTGGATACTGAACTACAGTTCGTAAACATAAAGAAACCCAAACCCAAATAGTTTAATGTTACCAAAGCTCCCCGGTATCCTACTGCAGCTACTTTTAGAAAGTGTCCTGATTTTGACTTTACCCCTCTACTCACATGTGTGCTGCTGATTCCTTCCAGCAGAAGTCTGGTAATCTCTGCTTGACGGTCAAATTCACTCTGAGTAATTCGTACTTCCTGTTCAGACTAAAAGCAAGGATGCACATTAGGCATTAGTACACTGCACTCTGTTACACCTTCCGACTGCAACAGCTCCATTTTATTCAGAGCTACTCATCCAAATGCATTCATGACAAGCGTAGGTGTTTGAAATGTGCTTTTTCTTTGCAGATCCTTACTAGGCAAAGAGTTTAGAAATACTGAGGCCCCGTAATACATAATAGAACAGCTTTATCATCAGACACCTACCACACAGAGTCAATGGATGCAAAAACAAGGTATTTTCCTGCCAGTGGTCTCACCCCATGTCGCCCAGTGTCATTCACTGGCATAACAGTGTCTACTCCGGGGGTTCTGCCAGCACAGCAGTGGCAGCCAAGGACAATGTAATGTTTTTTTCCCCCCATACTTCAAATTAACAGGGCTCTGACCAAATGATTTATGGTAAATCTCACTTTATTTTTGTCAGGTAACTGCACAGCAATCAGTTGTACATAAATCTTTAATGGGAAATTCTAACAGGCTATTTTGTAAATTTATGTCTCATACTGGCCACCAAGCTACTATAATTATTTCTGCAACTTGTAATTGATGCTTCTTTAAAATTAAATGTGAACTCTAGCAAATGTCCTAACTTCAATGAAAGTAAAAGTTGTATTCAAATGATTGGATTTGAGTTTCATATATAAATAATTAAAATTTAATTATTCACATTTATGTATCAGCAACTTGAAAATAAGTTAACTATGTTACAGCAGTTTGAAAGGACTTCCATCTAGCACAAGCTGAAATTAGAGGGGGTTTTTGGAGGGGGAAAAAGCCAGGACACACTCAAACCACACAAATACATAAAAATGTGTTGTAATACCTAAGATTTACTGTTCCAAGACAGAATGCCCTCAGCCTGGATTTTGGATTACCTTGCCTCCACGCTCGTATGCATTTAGTACCTTATTTCTAAAAACAAACCTAAAGCCCAAACCTGCATTAAGTCCAAGATGTAGCAGTCACCGTTTTTAACAAAAATAAGTAAGGAAATCTATTTTCAGGAAACTTAGGGAGGTGACACCTATAAAACACTGTCTTCAAAAGGATTTTGTTTGCAAACAGTCTGCTCTTGCATTCTACCAATGTTGATCGATACAAAAAGTCGTGTGGAAGGATCTTAATCTCTGAAATGAGCACAGAAGAATGAAGCAGTTACCCAAGAAATCTTTCTCATCTGAAGTCACTGCAACTGGGAAGGCTTACACATTAATTAACCAGTGAGGAAGCAGCTATTGAGTACTGTGTGTTTCTTACTTAAAACTTGAGATAGCAGTGGATGTATCAAGTAACAAACTAATTAGGTTTTCAAAGTTTGTTGAGACAAGCATCTTTGCTTGGAATTTTTCTATTAAATCTGTATTAATATCAGTGAAATCCATCTGGCTGTCCATGAGAGAAATGTAAGCACAGAGGAAAAAAGAAAATCTGATAGCCAAGAGGGCAAGAAAAGAATTCCTTCTGTATTAGCAACATCTTCGTTTCCTTAGGAAAAAAAAAACCACAAAACACACAAAGCCAAAAAAAAAACCAAAACAAAACACAAAAAAAACCCACCAAGGAAAATAATAGGCAAAATATTTATCTAGAAATAAATATTCTAGTCTCTTCCTTCTCTGAAGTCAGCAGTTGGCTAATGTGTTTCTTCCTGCCAGGTAAGGAAATACATGAGAATAGGAACTTGTAAGGAGGGGAAACACCCAGAGTAATTCTATTGGTTTCAACAACATTTTAGCAAATAACTGCTTTCTATAACAAAAGACAAAGCAAGTAACATGTATTAGCCTAGCCAGTAAAAAGTGACTTTAAACACACTGCTTTACAAAAGCAACAGTACTGGTTTTGTCCAGATTTACATGCACTGAATTACGTAATCATGTGTTAATCTCTTTTGCCCATCCCTATTTTCAGTTCCCACAGGTGAACAATAGCAGGAGACAGATCTATTCTACACCTTGTGGTAAAGGTGAAAAACAGCTGACTTTCAATCTGGGATGTTTATGGCCTGATCACCTTTGCTTCTGAACAGAATGAAGAGCTCAGAATACAATTTAACCCCCCAGCTGCAGACATACTCTGTTTTTAGAACAATTAGAAGTCCTCACTGGGTGACTCCCATGAAGATCCCTCAAAGTGGTCCTTTCCTTGCTCTCCAAGTTCAAAATATGAACCCACTTTCTGAATATGAATATTCAGAAATTAATAATCTCCCCAAATTTCACAGAAGAATATATGACCTCTCAGAAACATTGTGCAATCCTGTACCTAAGGGATAACACAGGATCGCAAGAGCACGGGAAATAACATCGCCTTCCTAACGTTTTGTTAGATGTGCTATTTATGAAACACTGCTAATGGATATACTCATGCTACCCAGTACAGCTGGGCTTCCTTGTCTCCTAGTCAAAAGAAAGAGAGGAACTCCTCTCAGTGCTCAATACCTGTCTAGCCTCTATGTGCTGGAACCCTCCGCCTTTTCCACTGACCACACCAGGCACCTCATGGTATGTTTATAAAGCCTGTACCATCAGTACCTACCTCACGTGCTCGATAGTATCGTATTTAATATCCTCTAATGCCACATTTTAGAAGGCAAGTTAAGCTGGAGAAAGTTGGTCACTGACACAATACAGAGCTTTTGCTCTAACTCAAAAAAACCCAAACCTTTAATGGATTTAAAGATTACTGGACAGTCTGAAATCCTTGTTGGGAAGCTGCTTAGATTTAAATTAAAAACCTTTATGAATCTCTTCCTCCAACTTTCAAACACAGGAGGGCAGATTTGCTTTAGAAACCAGGATGGATTACTGTTCCCCTGGCAGAACGTGTGTTGTAGTTTCTTCTCAACAGCCTCTGCCTTTTCTGTGCTTAATAAAAAAGGGACCTTGAATTACATAATTTATTAAAAGCTTTAAATTTATTAAAGTTTTTAGTCTCCTTCATGCTATGGTTAAGCACCTTGTATTATTTAATTTTCTCTTCAAGACACAATCTGTTAGATTTCGCTATCCTTACAGTTGCTTGTCACCTTCGCTGAAAAGCAGATGGTTTTATTCATCCTTGTCTTGCAGCTTCAAGATTAATTTTCATTACAGCGGCACAGCTCCCCTGCCATCTTTTCCCCAAATAGTACCAAGTACTCCAGCAGGTAAGTTTGCTGCTTCCAGATTGTTACTTTACTTAAGCAGTAAATTGATTCTCAAACTTCAGATTCAAAGTTGATCTAACTCTCCTTTTACAGTTCAATCTCTAAACTCCTTCTGCCCCCTGAACTCTCACACTCTACACATACACTGCCCTGTTTGCATCATAACTCACAGGAAGTTGGAATAGAAAAAAAGTCTTCCTTTGTTTTCTCTCACAAGCCTCAAGACTTCACCCAAAGCTCCATATCCCAGCTTCTATTAGCAGCACCCTACACATCCCCCTTTAAAAACCACACTCCAAAGTCCCTGTTCCCCAGCTACCCTGATTTTCTATTGCTACCCTTTATTTTTTTTTTCTCCTCCTCTACAGAAATTCCCTAAGAAATTTCTTCTTAAGTGTTAGCACAGCTTCTCACAGCCCATTCCAAATACTGCTTTGTCAGAGCCAGCAAGCCTACCCTTCTCAGGGCACCGGAGCAGCTATAGCCTAACACTCTGTTAGCTCCACCGAGTTTGTCCCCGGGCAAGGGATGGCCTGCCAAGAGAAACCTGCAGCCCCCATCCGCAGGCTAAGGCTGTATTTCTGAACCAGTCTTCAGCCCAGGTGCTGTTTTCAGGTGTGCCTACCTCCTAACTTCAGTCGCTTAACTAAGCACAGTATTCTCTAGTGACTCCGGGAAGAAGTGTTTAGCCAGAAGGTGGAACAGGAACTAAAATGCTGGAGTGCATGCAGGAAACTCAGAGAAAGCTCTGTTTTGGAGGGTTTAGGGTTTTTCTAGTCCCTGCCATGTTCTGGGAAAAAGCTGAAGAGCAGTTTTTCAGCACACTTTAGATTACTAGATCCCAACCTTTCTGAAAATTAAGATCATATTTAAGAGGATGCCATGCAAGTAAATTTAAAAGAGTCCCATTCTCTTTTTTCTATTCTACCTTGTCATATGAGAGTCATACGGTACTAAGTGACAAGTCAAAAACCAGGTTACTATCAAACAAGCCCCAGGCATTGTTTCACCAATGGAGTTTGAAAAGCCTTAGAGGGAACCAGTATATTGTGATGTAATGCATCAGGCTGCCAGCATTAGACCGAAATCAACAACATGCAATATCCTTTTTTACATTACACCAGCACAAGTCAGGGTTTCAGAATTCTGCAGTTTCTAAATTGTTTACTTACTTTTGTCACTTCCTCAGCCCATATCTAGTCAGCATTAAGAGTGGGGGCAAAAGAAAACAAACAAACATACACACTTAGACATTAGTGGTACTTAAATAGAGGATGCAACCGTATTTTGGTTTCTAACTACTTTCACATCCTCAGAACTTCACAGGGATTTGAGAAGTGCTGTAAGTCAGTTGACCAAAGCTCTTTATATACAACAAAACCACAGTGAGTATGGATAACACTACACCTGTGAAGTAAGATACTAGAGAGCGTATGACTAGTAGAACTTATATGTTACAAGAACCTATTTAAAACAAGCTACTACAACATAAGACATAACTACTTAGAAAACTACATGAATCAGACAAACTAGGGTTACCTTATGGAGGAATCTAAGTTACCTTACATGTTAAAATATGGGAGAACTATGGAAAGCTATTCTCATTTTCGTTAAGTAAAGACTGAAACGGACAAATGATTTCTCTTGCTAACTTTATTTCGCAACCATTTTTACTGAAACCTCAATTTAATTAAAAATGCTACAGAGGTATCATAAACTGAGTATTAAAGTAGTAACAAGTAGTACAGCAAAATCATGGAACTCCAAGGAATTTATTCTAGAAGTTAATTACATCAGCTTGCTGCTGCACTGCAGTTCTCCTTTACCCGCCATTTTCTGCACTTGTAAGAAGGCCGCTCAGTCAGGACTTCAGTAGAAGAAATGTGTATAAAGGTTGAGGAAGAAAGTTGTTACTAACAAATTTATTTGCTCGTTTATCTGATCACGACTGAGAAATCTGAAACACTAATTGAGCTGAGACCCACTATGCTGTGCAGATCCAAGAGCCAAACCAGGACAGGCCGAACAGCACAGTCTATGTTGTGCAGAATTAGCTCCATCCTTTTCCAGTTTCACGATTATGATGCTAAAACCAGCTGCATTACTGAGGCCTTGCAACAAGTTTAGGATATACTGTACTCTAAGTCACTATCTTCTGTGACATTATTCAGTTTCAGTAATTTGTAAAACATTGTTTGAAGGAAATAATTTCTACATATTCCTAGTTATTTCACATAATTCACTCCTATACCAATCCAGTTTGGAATGGAAAACATCTGAACCAAGACCAAATTGAGCTGGATAGCAAGAGAAAACATTTGCTAGGAAAATGAATGAACACAGGAGGCCAACAAACCTTTAGCCATTTTACATGCAGCAAGTTGAGCACGTAAGAGACATTTACCATAATGTTATTCTCTTCAGGCTGAGAGGTGTTTAGTTGCTTAAATGCATAGATAAGAGACAAAAGTAAGTTACAACACCGTGAATAGAGCAGGTGAACAGATTGTTGGCACAAAGTACTGCAAGTTTAAGCGAAACAAGACTGTGAACTGAATAAGGAGAAATAGAACCGGTTAGGTTTTTATTTTAAATACTGATCTAAGCTTCAGTTGTACAGTAAGCATAGTAGAATGTAATTGCATTAAATATTTTTATAACGGGGAAAAAATAATCAAATGTAGATGCGATTTATGGCTTTGTCCTGTCAAATACAGTAGTACAAGATGTTTGCATCATGATTCAATACACTTTGCTAGCCTATCTGTTCAGCACTGCTTGCCAAACACCTTCCTTCATAAGTAAGACAGCAGAAGATGAACCATTTGCATCACACCTATATCCAGGTTAGTTCTCATTTCTGTATAGCAGAGGATAAAGTAGAGATGCAATGTTTTCCACTTCCCTAGGAATTCTACAGTCCAATACTACTTCATGCACACTGCTGATAATTAATTAAAATTGAAGCATAGGCAGTGAAGAGGCCTAGAGTTTCATGCTCTACCAGCACTAAATTATTTGTCCCCAAAACTGTGAATTACTCGCTGTATGAATATTTAAGATTGGTCAAGTAGTAGCAGCAGCAGCCACCAATCATTTTGACCAAGCACTGAATGATTACACTGCTGATGGAACTGAAACTCAAGTATAGAGCCTTTCTTTTAATACTAACCTCAAGGGGAACAATTTCCTTATGGTCTTTCTATTGCTTTAGAAAGTAAGACACACCTGCTACCATGTCACAAAGGAAGTTAATAACAAAAATACTTTACACACAGGGCCAGTGTGCGTGACATAGAGGACTGAGACACAGAACTGTCAGGTAGAGGTGACGCTGTTTTTTCAGAAGGATCACCGTGCCAAAGATGCAAAGATGCTTCATCTATGAAGCTTAGTTTCAGAGACGATGCTTCCGAGATCTTTCAGGGCAGTGATCCCTTCAGAAAAGCCAGCAAAATCTGACAGTCCTGCTTCTGCCTCTTTATCATGTACACTGCCCCTCTGTATTTAAATTGTCTGTATAGCTGCATACTGCATTAACCCTTACAGGGAAAATCACTTCGCTATCCATCACTAACTGCTGCACTTTCAGGAATGCAATCAAAAGATAGTTATAAAACTACTACAAGCATAACCTGCTGAAACTGCACACATTCAATCATCTATTCCTCCGGTCAGAGGCATTTTAAAGAGTTTAAAAAGCAAAAGCTTTTTAGTCTCTAGTAATTTTAGTCTCCTTGAGCAAGCATTTCTCGAGGGAGTAAGAATGGTTAAGAGATGTAAGTTTAAGAGTCGCACCCTGTTGGGTGGTGTGAAATAGTAACAATATAGAAAGAGTAAACTACAAATATATTTGGTATAAAGAAGTTAAGTATAGATAGGTTCATTAGTTGAAAGTAATTATACATATGCTTTAACACTTGTAGAGATTCAAATGCCAAAATTTGACCTCTGAATAAGTTGTATTTAGAACCATCTTGGCAGACTGTGGCAAGTAATTTTTGGCAGTATAGGCTCACCTAGTACAGAACAAGGGAGGAATATTTACTTGGGTCAAGTAAGTTCAGCATGGTGGAATATCTAAAAATAGAAAACTAACACTTTGATCAGCAATTTGCTTTCGTTTCCCTGTGTTCCACTGAGTATCTAGGAAAAAAGTGAGGGTAAAAAAGCTAGGACTGGAAACGTAACCAAGCAGTTGACTTTATAAATGTATGTCAGTAATTTTGAAAGTTATGGACAAATTATATAAAAAAATATAAAATTCTACTTACTGCAGCTCGAGCTTCTGCAACTTTTGCCTTCTTCAATCTGGTTTTTGCTGCATCCAAATCTAGCCTTTTATTTTGTAATAGTTTACGTTCTTTCTGAAAGTGAGTTAGGTTAGTTCATGAGAATAGGTACATACCCAAAAGCAAAAGGCTGTCTACTTAGAATGGTATTTTTCCCCGTGAAGTATCACAAACAAAAAAAGTTCTTCAATTGAACAGAGAGGCAGAATTAGATCCTAATTATTCTCACCCATTTTATCCTCAGGATGCATGTTTTTAATAGCACAATAGTTACAGAAAGCAAGTTTTCCAAATTATTTGTATTTCACCCGGTCAAAAGTAAGGGAAATATAGCAAAGGCACAAAATCTCCCCAATTTTTTCTACATTAGTTTGAGGAAAACAATAATGCACAATTATCTACTACTACATTTTGAAGATTAATAGTTACAGTTGGTGTGAAATGCTGAATAACCACAATTCCACTTACAGCAATAGTTTTGTAGTCTCCTTCGATAAAGTTTCTTAGGGGATTGAGAAAGTTTATAGCAGAAGTTTGAATAAGTTCTCTGTCTGCTGTCCCAATGCGCTTTTGTGTTTCTCCACATTTAATGAGTGCATTTCCTGCAAAGGAAAAAAATTAAAAAAAAAAAATATTAGTTTCATAGTGATTCAGGCAGGTGGTTAACAAAACAAGTTTCTACAGGCAGGAAAGTTTAGGCCAGCGGTTTGAAAGATAATCCAATGTCATCACAAGGGCTTGCAAAAGAAATCCAAATCGGCTAAAAACCAAAAACCCCAAACCCACACACCAAAAAACAACCCACCAAACAACAAAAACCCACCCCAACCATACAGAAAAACCCAAACAAAAAACCCACACACAACTGAAAAACCACACACCCCCCAAAATAAGCAACCACCCAAACCAAACAAACCCACACACCAAACCAAACCATTTTTACTAATAACAGTCACAGGTCAAAACAAGATTTCCATGACAACAGACAGAGCACTGCAGATGTGACACTAATTATGACAGCTCCACTGAGAACACCTATTTTAGAATGGGATATCGTACCTATTTATTTTAATCCAACAACCTCCTCCCTTTATACCAAATTTTTGTTTAGCTCAGGTATAGTTGGGAGCAAGGAAAAAGCTCACTTAGCTACTGGCAAATAACGTGCTTTTCCTGCCCCCACCTACTCCAACTTGTAAATACACATTTGTACATTAACTGAACAATACTTTGAAGGAATACTCTGGCTGCGAGTCGGGTATTGAAACTGAAATTAGTGTATCAAGAATACAGTTATTAAGTTTCAAAGGGCTGACACAGCTGAGTTTAAAAAGACACTAAGGCTTCGGAGAAATAAAATATATCGTGACTCCAGATGAAAGCTTACGGTTTATCTATCTTTCAGCTGACACTTTATGTTACTTGCCTGAACTCTAAAAAATCTGCAAGTTAAGGGACAGTGTGCCTGTAAGTACAACTATATTTCATGTTAGAAAGCAAGACCTGAGGCTGATGTTCAGAAGGAAGGCCGCAGATAACAGCAGAAAACCACGTGGAAGTAAGAGGAACAAAGCCTGCTGTTATTGATTTTGTATCCGTAAGTTTTCTCTGAAGCGTGTACTTTTTTTTAACTGCACTTTCCTTCTTTTGAAGGGGAACACCACTATTTCCAGAGATAAAGAACTGATTCTTCCCAGAGCAGAAGCTTTCCCTCTGACTACAGTTTTGAAGAAAGCAACTAAAGAGAGCTAACTATCAGACTTCGATTGCAGACTATATTATATATACAGACATCTATGCATTTCAGTTGGTTAAGTTAATTTAACAGCTAAATCTGTTACCAGCAACTTTAAGAGATGTAGCAAACACTGGAATTAGACTTTGCAATTAATGCCAGTGTAAAAACATTACATATAACACCCCCAACCCTTCCGTCAGGTATGTACACAAAGTAAATTTTGATTATCTTCTACTTTCTCACCTTTAGCAAAATATTGTATAGTAAGAAAAGAAGGAATACTGTAAAGTTAGAGAGGCTTCTTACTAAAGAAGTTAATTTCAGATAACATTTTCACTTCACACCACAAATAAAATGCATAAATATCAGATGTGCAAATACATTCCTATAATGAGGAAACTAAAGGCCGGAATTACTTGTTCTGGTAAGAAAATTATCCATCCACAAAGACTGTTATCATTCCAACAGCAGGTTCTATTTTCAGATTTGGATAGAAACCTCATCACTGATCTTCTAATGCTCAAAGTTATACAGCAAGTCATCTCAAATTGATACAAAAGTCACTGAACTGTTTTACGTAGACAAGAAATGTAATTTTACATTAAGACAAGTGAGATCTGTGCATTTTTTCCTCCTTGATTTCTGCAACACAAGATATTTTTTGCTTCTACTTACCATAGGCTGTTCCTGGGCCAAATTCATTCCCAGCATCAATCATATACTGGCCTAGTAACTCTGGATTATTCATGCGACTTGGTGCTTTGCGGTCCAGCTTCTCGTAGACAAATTCTTCTATCCTGGCATCTAAAAAACCATGTTTTAATTTAAATAATTACTGTCATTCAAAACACAAGCTAGAAATAGAAACAAAACAAAAAAAGGAATTCCAAAATCCAGACACGAAACTCAACATTAAGCTGAAGATTCTTGGAAACTTGACCGTAATCCATGTTTGTCACGCTATGTTCAAGTGTTTCTAAGACCTATCCATGGAAGTGAAAAATTATGCCTTTCCTCTCCCTTCTATCAGCATATTTATCCAGTTTTGTAAATTTTTGTCCAGAAGTCTTCACTGTAAGAGCACAATAGAACACTCCTTAACAAAACCAAACAGACTTTTTCCTTCTACAGAAATAAAGTAAATTGTTCGCTCAAATTAGCAGTGTAGGAACTATGGTCAACGACTAATGGAGGTTCTCTTAAGATACTCTGAAAATATGGTAGCCCCAGAAATTCCATCCTCTCTTTCCCACTCTCCTGCTTCCTTGAATTGCTCTGAAAGAAACCACAGAACTATTAGAAAGTGGTCCATTTCATATTCCCATCTTTCCTTAGTTTCAGCAAAGCTATCAAAAACCCCTCGCCGTGACTATCCGATTGTTAACATCCACCTATCACAAAATTAAGGCACAGTTTGCTTCTTAGGTGAAAAAGCCTCACAAACATAAACAGGACCACTGTTAATTACAAAAGCAAACTCCTCAGATGCAACACTTGATTTCTCTGGTCAACTGTTCTGACTTCCCAACTAGTTTGCTTTATTTATGCGCTCAGTATGAACTAATTTCAGCCTGCAACAGCACAGACAACCACAAAGAAGCTCCCCCATGAACAAATCTGCCACTTTGATGCAACCAAAAAGAATACTGCTAATCAGACAACTTTCCTCAGCACTGCATTAAATAACTGCTCTCTCATGAAGGTCTCAAAAAATAACCTCACACAGACACATAGGTACCAATGCATTTCTTGGCACCAGGGAGAACCAAAAATTGTCCAAATTCTTTTTTTTTTTTTTTCTTTACTTGATCCATAATATTTATTTTTGACTAAATGACCAAAGAACTGAAAAGTAATCTAAAATTACTGGACTATCACATGGGTCTGACCTAAAAGTACAATTAAAAATGTGATTGAAAGTAATTTTTCCTCCCCCAGCCAGGGTAACTCCATTAACAGCAACCAAAAGAAGCTCTCTAGAGCATGTGATAGTCCTCTCAAGTAGGCCACCAAACAGCTGAAGTTACGTTCACAGACGAAGAACGCCGAGTATTTTTAGCCATCAGAAAATTGACTGGTCAGCATAACTAAGACACTAATCACAAATTATCCTTCCACTGAATCTTCCTCACGCAGTTCTACTCCAGCTAGCAATTCAAGATTCTACAATTACAAGTTTCTGAAAAAGCCAATAGAGATTATAAAGACTAAATTAAATGCACAAGACAACTGTTTCCTCTGGTCTAGACAAAAGTAGAAATTTGAGCTGGAATATTCTGTAAATTCTGTTGCATCCTTCCCACAGAATTAGCTGGTTTGGGTTTGATGCTTGTTTTAACTACTGCTTTTATGGAACTAAAGGATGCAATGGGCTTCCAAAATAATACTTCAAAGATCAGCATTATAAAGAATTTATATGTTTGGCATTAGAGAAGTGCTATCAGTGTGTGGTTTACCTGTATTAATAAATCCTAACTCGGTATGTCACTGCAAGGGGAGTATTTATGTTTTCAGTGCAGAGGTATCAGTGGTATTATAATTTTATTACTTGAGCAAACCTAAAGGAGGTTTAGAATTATTTTTAATAGTAGTTAGCCAAGTGACCAGAGACCAGGTCTTGACTTGATATCTCAATCACTAAGCAAATTCCTATAGCTGCCTCCTCTAGTACAACTGCCACGAACGGCACAGATAGCTGTAAGATAAGAATCTGAAACCGATATCCTCAACATTACTACTCATAGCAGCAATTTCAGAAACAAACAAAATTAACACACCAGAAAACTACATTTCTTCTACCTGTGTTTCTTCTGTTATTGTTAAAGTTTCACCAGTGCTGAAAACATATCTGAAACTTGATTGTATTGCCTAAGTATGGTGTATCAATCTAATCAAGTTTTTAGTAAAGGACCTGTTTAAAGACAGGCATTTCACTTCATCTTGTCTGCTTCAAGTTGATCTGTAGTGTGCAGACAGTTTCAAGTAATGAAATAATAATGAAATTTTCTTCAATCACTGCATTTACCCTACAAAGAACTTATGAGTTCTTACAGCTCCCTAAGATTTCTGGAATTAAGAGTGGAAAAGTCAATTAATCAGGAAACGACTCAAAAAACAGTCAACCTGAGACTGACCAGACTATGAAACAACGCTATGGTTTAAAAAGCTCTGTCTAAAGCTTTTCCAGTTTGAAGGATTAAGGAAGTACCAGCAATGGGTACAGTGTCTGTGATTTTCAGTAGCTCTTCAAAGTGTGCCTTCCCTAACTCCAGCCTTCAAATTTTCAAACTGCTGTATTTAGTCATAACTTAGGCAATACCTATGGCAGTAAACACGTAAATTAATTGATTTGCCAATGTAATGGTTGCAAACAAAAACCTGAAGTGCTTCTTACTTGGATTTGGCTGCAGTAATACTTCTGTTTGCTTCATTATTTTTTCTGTCCATAATTTAGTGCATTCTGCTTTGCTGAGAAGGTTCTCCAGGTGAGCATCCAGTTCAGTCTTCTCTGCTTGACCAAGCTTTTCTTCCGTGAACTAGGAATTAGTCAGATAGGTTGAAAATACTCAGTTACTATTTTCTAAAGGTCATTTCCCAGGACAAGTTCAAGACAGTAACCATACAGTCAGTTGCAGATCATGTTTTCCAAGATATAATCATTATCCAGTCCTCAAAAATCTACAAATAAATTTGAAAGGTGTTAAGTTCAACAACACACCCTTAATATCAATAAGAAAAGGGGTAGGGGGATGTTAGTCTGACCAAGACAAGGAAGGCAATTTACAACATTATGAAGAAATACTCTGCTCTGCTTGGTGCCGAGTTCTCACTTGAAGCACTTTGTCCAGTTTTGCATTACGTGCTTTGAAACACGAGCCAAAAGGAGAGTCCAGAGGTAAAGACAACCATTAAAAGATTACTTCAGTCTTGTGTATTTTGTAATTAAGTCTGTCCCTTCTCCCACAGTAAAACCTAAAGGCACAGCAGATTCTCATTGCAGCTACCTTTTATGTGTTCAAAAAAAAAAAAAAAAAGTAGTTGTCCTGTCCAGAGCAAAGAGGACAAAAAAAGCAGTGAGTTTAAACTTCAGCATGAAGATTTAAATCAGAGCTAGTAGAGAAAGCTTTTAAAGGCAAGGATTAAAACCTACGATAGACTATCCTGGGAAGTTGTGGAATATGTATCTTTGGGGGTGGGGGTGTTCTGCTTTTTAAAATAGGACAAATGAATGTTTGATGAATAGTTTAGATATCAAACTGATCCTGCTGTGCCTTACAGAAACAGTAAGATGACCTCTGCTGTTCTCTTTTAAGCTGCATTTTCAGTCACAATGACATACGAAGTAATTCCATTTAGCTAACAAAATCCAGCAGACAATTCATTTCACTTGATATTAAATTCCTGCCGACTCTTATTAATCCACAAGCAGTTTGTACTTCGATCCCCGTTCTCTGGGAGAGAGGGAAGCCATGCATTTCATGTAATGGAACCGAGGGGTTTGCCTGCCTCTCTTTAGAACAGTAGTTCCTCATGCTGATGATGATCTCATCACTTGACAGCCCGTTCAAAGTCAGGCATTTTCAGAAGAATCTGGCTTATGAGTAAATCCCTAACAAGCTTACCAGTTAAGAACATAATAGGACTTGAAGCATTTTTGACTGTCAAACTTCATTCTTAACAAGTTCTTTGGTGGGATATTTAAACTTGCAGTAAGAAGTAAAGTAAGTAAGTAAACTTACAATGTAAGTTACTTAAGTAAGTAAACTTACAATACAAGTAAATCACCTTGACCAAGTTTGGTTTAACTTCCACTGCATGTAAAATAAAACCACCTCTGACAGCATGCACATCTAAAGTCTAGTTAAATATCGTGGCATCTGCAGGTCTACAAAGAAGCAAACTCCTTTTGTGAGAAAGTTCACTTACAGTATAGGGCAGAATGGAATTTATTTATGAATGTATTAGTACAGCTTTTTAAAAGGCTCTTTAAAAACATGTCACATACTTTAGAGTTCTGAAACTTTGTACAGATTCATCACAACAGAAAATTAAGGGGGATGAAATTATTATTTACTAGTTACTGAGAAGTGTATTTGTATATGAAATGGGCTTTCCTATGAATATTTCCATAAATCTTCTCAGCAGGGTGAAGATCACCATGTCAGATTTCACAGGTACATTTCAAGGGGAGACTAAATTTCGGCAATACGGAGCAGCAGGGTGAAGAGTAGTTCTACAGAAGTGTGGTTTCCAACATCAGGGTAATGTAACAATGCTGGCACTCTGATTTCACATCTCGGTTACCACGAAACCCGACATCCCTAACCCAGGTTACTCCGAACTAAATGCAAGTTGATCTTTCCAGTTTACATCCTTTTTCAGATGTCCTTCAGTCCCTCTAAGGAGAAGAACAAAATAAGGAAGGTGGGCTATGAATCAAGAATTTTTCTTCTGCTTAGAAAAGCTTTTCCAGGATAGGCAGATACTACTGCTTTTCTACTTTGATTAGAGCTCTAAAAGTTTTGTTTTCCTTTTTATTAAAGCTTAAAACATGTCATATAGAGATACTTGATATAAGCACTTGCTGAAGCAAATCACCTTGGTAAGACATCCAATTTATCCACCCATCTTTATTAAAATATATACACGAGTTCCCCGAGTATGACCAGCTCATGCAGAAGGCAATTGTACTGTTTTCGATACAACTGGGTTATTGATGTTTCAAGTCTACTCACAAATAAAAGTGTTTCTGCTACCAAAGAACAAGAGCCCAGCTCCTTCCCAATGCCTGCACTGGCAGCTCGGTGACTACAGAGCCTGGCAAGAGGAAGGACTCACATTCTTACTACTACACTCTGGCATTATTTATTTCACCTCAAATACCACTAACTATAACCATTTGCTACTTTGTTCCACAAACTGCAACTACTGCAGATTGACTGAAAACAACTTCTAGCATTTTCTGCCTGCCAGAAGGAAGGGGAGGCTTTGGGTGAAGACGGCCAGTAAGCTTGATTTTTCTGTAGATTACAAACTAGAATATGGCAGTCTGAACACAGAGGAGCAGGTTTCCTGGAACATGAAAATCAGGTGGTTATGGGTAAAACAGCCTCAATCTTCTTGTAGCAGAAAAGTTTGCTAAGCCTGTGAAACACTAACAAGACATTTACCATCTTCTAAGTCGAAATGGAAATTTTAAGCAGTTTTATATCATTTTATGCAGCTAGTGTCCAGTCGTATCAAGTCATCCAGAGGCGCCCGAACATAAGAGTTTAATTCAATATACAGGACTGTAATTTTTTAAAGGAGAATACAAAATCTACACCCAGAGGATTAAAAAAAAAAAAAAAATCCACAAAATTATTAGCTCAACACTATCTGAATGTCTTACATAACTTAAGAACAAAACAAAGAACCAACACGGGAAACAACAGTAGCCCACAGAAAGTAAGTGACTTAGTTTATGAGAACATGTTAGGGGTTTGCTCCTCCCCCTCAATGACTTCATTAAACTTCTTGTCTTAAGGGAGTGGTAGCTGGTAGAGAAAAATTAAGACTTCCACCTTTCCGCTGAATTTTAGTTTAGATTAAGCAGATAACTAATGCAGCTATTCAGATTTAAACCAAGGAGGCAGACAGAGCATGCTGGAGTAAACCAGAGCTCACACCACCTTTAAACCATGACGGACTGCAAAAACCTACATGAGATTTACTGCAATATGTTTGATTTAAATGTAAAAAGTCAAGATAAAAGAGATTAAATCAGAGTCCCATCACAGGATCTTACAACGAAGGGTGAACTGCATCTCCTTTTTTTTCCTTGTCCAGCAAGAAAAGGAAAAGGGGTGGAGACTGGAAAGGAAGAGATGATCTGGGAAACATGTAGACTTGGAAGAAGCCAGCGGATAGAAGGGAAAGGAAAAAAAAAAAAAAAAAAAAAAAAAAACAAAGCACTAATGGAAAGACCTTCATCACAACAAAAAGCCACAACACATGCTTTAAGTTCATTTACATTTGAACAGCAATGTTTTCTGACGAGGTTGCATTTTCAGAGCTCTGCTGTGCTGCTGATCATTGGTTCTGCTTGAATATTGAGATTTAGGGCAATACATCAGACCAATCAGAGCAGATAAAAACTTTAATCACGTTCCAAACCTGTCTGTGACCCAGCAAGAACCTGTGAGAAACCAAAGTGGATTACTCCGCACTGGCTGGATGTCCACCTCCCTCCAGGAAATCTGTTCAGGTTTGATTATATAAAGAAAGGGGATTACGGCTCAAGACAACAGCTAAGAAACAAAAGCCAATTATAGTGCCCTTAGTGTGAAGAAAGGGGATTCATTCAGAAACAATGGGTTATCAAAAAAAAGCTTAAAAACGATATTAAAGCTCAGACCAAACCCAAAAGCGTAAGCAAACAGATACTCTCACGTGTCACGGCGAATTTCACCGATCAGGCAGCGGGATACGAATTTAGCAGCCAGTAAAAACAAACACCATCTTATTTCAGGCGAGACACACCTTGGTCTTTTCCACGCAAGTCCGATCATATCTCCTGGCAACTGACGCCTGCTCAACTCGTCCCGTCCACCCCCCCCAGCCCAGGCGCCTTCCCCCCCCCTTTGCCTGCGCTGACCTTGGGTCGCCTCAGTCTCTCCCCCGCCAGCCCCCCGAGAGCAGTCTGGACGAAATCGGGGGCTCGGGGGGAAGGGGCTGGGTTGAGAAAGAGGCACCTCACAGCTGCACATCGCCGCCCGGCCAGGCCAGAGGTCTGGGCTCATCCCTCGCCAGCGCAGCCGGGCCTGGCGCTCTCTCAGAGCTGGAAGCCCGCGGCGGGCCCTTCCCGGCCGCCGCTCCCCCGGCCCGGGGTGGAGCCGACCTTCCCGGCCAGCGCCCCGAGCCCGACCCGGCGGCGGCCCCAAGGAGTCCGCCCGCAGCCTCGCCCACCTCCCCCAGCCAGGGCCGCGGCGGCGAAGCCGAGTCCCAGAAAGGCCCCCGCAGGGGCGGGCGACCGGGGAGTACCTGCACGGCGCGGCTCAGGAAAGCGCCCGCGTCGGCCGCCAGCTTCTTCACATTGAAGTCCATGATGTTCATCTTCGGCGGGGGAGGGGGCGCTGACTCAGCCCGGGCACCCGCGGCAGCGGCCGCTCCGGCCCGACCCTCCCTCCGGGGAGCCGCCGGGGGGCGGTGCCAGGCCCGGCCCGGCGCCTCAGCGGATTGGCCTCAGCCGCGGCGTCAGCCGCAGAGCCCGGATCGGCCCGCGGAGCAGCGGCGTCGCCCGACCGGGCCCCGCCTCCGCCTCCCGCCGCCGTGAGGGGGGCGGTTGGGCGGGGCGGGCGGTGCCTCCCGCGGCTGGGGGCGACTGCCCCCCGGGGCCCGGCACGCGTCCCCGCCTCAGGCGTCCCCGCGTTATCGGCGCGCTCCAGGGCCTGCGGCTGCAGCCCGCCCGCCCGCCTGCCCGCCGGGGGGAGCGAGCGGCTGTCTGTCTCTGTCTCTGAGGAGCCGGCCGCGGCCTTTCCCGTAAAGAGCGGCTAGCGGGGCGGTCGGAAGAGGCAGGGGCCCTTCGTGCGGGCGGTGGTGGCCCCCTCGGGGCACCTTTGTTCGTGCCCCTACGCGTGGAAACCGCGCCGGGAGCCTGTGGCCCGGCCTGTCCCGCCGGGGCTGGAAGCCTCGGTCCCGGCTCTGAGAGGACAAGTTCCACCCCCGCTCCCATTTCTTGAGTCCAGAGTTTTGTAAGTCAAATCTTGTCTGCGTGAAAATTAGTTTTCAATACACCGTGACAATAGAAGCTGGGAAAGAATTTTTTAGAGGTCGTTCAGGAAAAAAAAGGCTGTTTATTAAGGCGGTTTAGATAAAAGTGTATTGAGACGCAACTGTAAAATAGCACCAAAGTATCACAAAGGCAGTATTGGAAAATACCTTGGGTTTAGTAGCATAACAATGCCAGCAATCAAGCAAATTAAGAAAATAATCTTTAATACTTTCTATTATTTAAGCATCTCTCATGATTTCTGAGTGCCCAAGAAGAAAGGGTGTTTGACACAGGACAGCAATTGGAAAACAAAATGGCATTATTGGCCACAAACTAATATTCCCAGCTTGAAAATGATCCTACTCATTCAGTTAAGTATTATACCTCATAATCCAAGTAATAGGTAATGTTTGGCTACATCTGATAAAACCAGAGGAAGTCCTAGGGCATTATGACAAGAAGTGAATTCCAGAGAAAGGAAATAACTGTAACAATCGAAGCAAGCTTGCTTACATGCGGGTCAGATTCCAGGAATTAAAACCAAAACAAAAACCAGGCTGTGTAAAGTTCCCATTGTACCTTTAGTACTGATAAGGAGAGGACCTGAAAGCTACTGTGTGTAAACGTTTGCTTTGCTTGAACACATCTTAGCTTTTTCAGCTTTTATTGTCTCACGCAGGGGTGTAAATGTTTATACATAAAAACTATAAGGCAAGTTTGTTTCCATTTCTTAAAATGAGTTGGAGTGGTATATAAAGGTTTCATGAGTGTCTCTGGTAATGGTCAGCACTACATGGTCATACGGGAGCTAGTTACGATTTCTTGTGATATCAAGTGTGGCAGATGTGAAAAGACAGCAACATCAAAGATTTGCAGTTTGGATACACGGATACAGTTATTTCACTTACAGTTTTCATTGGTGCTAAGTGTCAGCGGTTCCTGTTGATGGAATTCCACAAAAAGCCAGAGATGCCAAACAACTGAGAGCAACAGCGCCTGAGCTTGAGGCGGATGCATCACCTCAGGTGAGATGTACCCCAGTAACGCTCGGGAGAGTGGTGTATTCAGGCTGGAATTGACGGCAACCAACACGATCTAGCTCTTCCCAAACCAAAATACTTCAACTTCTTCCCTGAAATCTTGTAGCTTGTTGCTGCTCATGACATGTGAAACTCACCAGCCAGAGAGGAGAGTGCTGCTTTCTGTGGTGTATTGACTGACAGCCTTAACACTCCACTTTTTCCTTTAGAAAATGGTTAGATACCTCTCTTTTCTAGCACAACCTGGGTGAAAAAGGAAGAAGGCTCCTGTCCTTTAAGCCCCAATGGGTTAGAGTGTTCTTGTAGGGTTTGGAATACCTGCTTTTAATTGCTGCTTTCCTGAGGAGCCCTGAACAGAACAGTACTACTGACATAGCTGCTTTAGCAGAAGGGCTGTTTGGGGCATTGGATGTTTTTTTTCAGTTCTCACTTTTAATATCCTTCCTCTTTTCATGAACCTGTAAGCAGTCAGAATGTGAATGAGAGGGGAAAAAATAACTCTTCAGGCTAATGGTTACTACACTTATGTAAGAGGAAGATCTGCTCTAGTTCACGTTTATGTCTTTCATATAAAACCCCAGTCAGGATTTTTTTTCCCCCCCTTTTTATCCTACAATGTAAAAATAAATTCAGGTATTGGATCACACCCTGGAACTCCATGCTTCCTGAGTTCCACAGTGCTCTGCTACTCTAAAAACACTACTGAGTTACTGTTCTTCTTGAAATTCTTTTTCTTTGCACCCTGTAGGCCTCGAATTTAGTGTTCTGGACAAACTGGAAATGTTTTTGGCATCCTAGAAGGAACGGGCATGCTGATGTTAACAACTGAATCTTGCAGATTCCTGTTGTCATTTTAAGAGATGACCACGTGCAGGCTGTCTGCCCTGTATTGGAAGTTTCAATACCTTATTGTAATAGGAACCTCTGTCCCTCTCTACAGCTGCTATTCAGAGCCAAAACATTGCTAGGGATTTGACTTCAGGGTAAACCGATATATCTGGCTCAGGTAAGGAGAGCAACACCTAGCATGTGGGCTTAGTTCCAAACTAGATACTGATCTAGAGAGCTTATAACATGTCCAGAAAGAAGAAATATGTCCAAAAAGAAGAAATAACCTTTAACAGCATTGTGCTGTTGGGTATAAACAGCCCCTGGAACATGCCTGCCTACGATCAGCAGTAAAAATTATATACTATTTATATAGAGAACTTCAGTAATGTTACTTGGTAATATTTTTTTAGTGAGGGCTTTGAGGATTTCTGATTAAGATTTCCTAAGGTGGGGGACAAATAACACCAGTGGTTAAAATTGCTGTAGTTCTAGCCCTTTATACCTCTCTAGATCATGACATTTGTCTACTTAAATGCTGACTGTGTAGCTGTAAAGCTTTGCAGCAAAGTATTACATTTGCAGACGCTGTAAAACAGGGCAAGAACTCGAGATCTGTAGGTTGAATAACTAGATGCTACAGCACAGCTGCTGTTACGACCTGTACTAACTTTGCTTCCTTGTCAGGCTTACCCGTGAAGAAATGAAGATTTTATTTCTCGTCATTAGACTTTTCTTGAAAAGCTTGATGAAAATCAAAAGCATCCAAAGCGCGTGGAATCGTGAGCGTTTTATAATGTCACTTTGCAGAAAGATTGAAGGTTTGGCACAGGTTAGCATGGTTCAGAATAGCTTGATAGATAATGTCAATTTTTATTTTGTTTGTTCACCTTGCCATTAAGGTGCGCTTTAATTTTAAGGAATGTATTTGAATATTAAAGCAATCATTTGAATACCACTTCCAATACCTAGTGTATCCATTGGGAGTGCTTCCAATATTCTTTCCTTGATGCTAACGAGTCTTGGACCATACCCTTAAAGACTTACACTTAAAAGAAATCCAAACAAACCAACCAAAATTATATTAATATAAAGGTTTGTAGTATAATTAAGAAAATAAAATATTTTTATATAAAGAATAATAGCTTGTAACTGAAACGCTTCCAAGCTGACTCCCAGTACTACTTTCTGACTTGATGGGAAGGTAGTGTTTAAACCAAAAGCCTTGGAGTCAAAGACTTAACAAAGACAACTCAGAATGACTCTGTAAGTCAGTTTATATCACTGTGAAAATGCAGTAAAAAAAATGAAATGCATTTTGGTAGCACATATAACCCCATATACCACCCGGGTTGGAATTCATACATATTTAGTTCTATAATACATAGAGTTATACGGGTCACGTCTTGCACCACTGTGTGTATATCCACTATCCCCCTTCCCGTTCCTGATGATGTAACTGCAGCATATCTTTTCATAAAAGAGCTGTTCTAGAAATATTTATGTATTTATGTCATCTTCTAATGCATTTAAACTGCAGGAAATGAAGAGTTCTGGCAATGTATTACCAGTCACAACTCTGCAGGACTCCAGCTAATACTTTGAAGAATAGCAGCAATTCTGGAACCAGATTTTCAAAATAGACGTGCGTGAAAATCTGAAGGTAAATTTGATTTAACATTTATTAATGCAGTGAAAAGACATAGAAAAATCAAAGGAGCAGAATGTCTCATTTTAAATAAACATTATTAAATGATACATCTATTTAACAGTCAAAGCTTGTTTTACTGTAATAGGTAAGGGCATTTGTGCGTGTGAGTCTATAGCTTCTGTGCCAACATTAACAACTGCGAGCTTGATAATAAGCAGGCAAAAATTATAAAATCAGTAGTGCCAGCTGCCTGGCCTGTGGACAATCAGGCTTTCAGGAAAAATCTGGGGACTGGATTTGACAGAACCAGAAAGCAGCTGTTCCCAACAGCACGCTTCCGCTCTCGGTACAGCTATCCGAGTGAGAATTAATGTTCTTTTTCACATTAGTCCACTCTTCCACTGATCCTTACGGCAGCTGTTGCTGTGTTTCCCCTAAACACTTAAACTGGAGTCGCACCAGGACTGTGCGCTGCGACTGGCAACACGGTCGGTAAGCAAAAGTCCTGATATTTCAGGGGACTGGACTAGGTAAATCATGTGTTGTTTTTGTGATCTTTCTCCTTTCATTATTGTGCTTCCTGGAGCCACAGTGGGTTAGTTTGATTCCCAGGCGGGATAACAATTTGGTCCCACACCCCAGGTGTCAAACTTAGAAGAAGCTGTTTATCTTATACTTGGAGCAAAGGAGAATTCTATAGGCCATAACTGGCTCCTGTGGAAATCAAAATTAAATGTGAGGGGTTTATCCTTTTACTGTGCAATGATGGAGGTATATTCATTCACAGTGCTACCACTTTGCTGCTGATGACTGTGGGAAAGTCACTTTATCACATGGCACTACAGTTTCTCGTGGCACACGACTAATTAAAATGATCTTCTCCGTGGAACATCATCAGGTCTGTGGAGGAAGAATTAGAGAATCAGAATACCTGGTTGGAAGGGACCTCAAGGATCATCTAGTCCAACCTTTCAAGGTAAAATATATACACATGCATAGTTTGGAGGAAGCTGGAAGCTGAAATGATTTTAAGATTATTGTGAAGACCATATTGAGGAACAAAGCTTATAAGATTTTGACTTTATCTCATCTTTTCTAGCTAGTCTGAACCAGCGTGTGGCAGTTGTGTTAGTGACTGGGACCCTGGCCCACATAGATTTTGAGCATACATACTGTTATTGTAAATGTAATCATTGAAATCAGTCAGTCTACTGACTCCCCAGAGAGGTTGTGGAGTCTCCTTCTCTGGAGACTTTCAAGACCCATCTGGATGCATTTCAGAGTGATCTGCTCTAGTTTTGTCCTGCTCTGGCAGGGAGGTTGGACTCAATGATCTTTGGAGGTCCCTTCCAACCCCTGACATTCTGTGATTCTGTGAAAAGTCTGACCCTGTCATTTTGTACTTGCTTCTTAGGAAGCGTGAAAGAGTAAATTTTGTCTGTCTAGTGCAGAGTTGCTTGTGGAAGTGCTGAGCTGAGTTCTTCAGAGCTGTTACTACAGACAGAGCTCAGTAAACTGAAGCTTCTAATTCCAATCAATCTTCTTCCCACTCCTACAGTAAGAGCCGGCCTTACATACTAAACTCAACCTTCGACTATTCATATTTGATTGTACTTTTAAATCTACGTTTATATTAAGGTCAGAGCATCCCAGAGAGATGCTTTGATCTAAACAGTTTTGGAACATTTGGGAAAACCGGAAGGTTTGTTGGAGCCCACTAGATGTCAGTGTCCCCCTCAGAATAGACTGCTCGCTAGGCAGGTAGGATTGGGTGTCTGCAGAGGAATGCAGGATTTATCTTGGATCATGGAGCTTGGCTATGTAGGCTCTGTCGTATTTTTAGGTAACTCAAGGAAATAGTTCCAGGAACAGTGCTGCAACCCATTTATTCTGATTGTATGGTGTACTTCCTACCAAACAATATGACGCAGCGAAATTACATTAGGCAATAAGAAGACCTATCAGAAGCAAATAAAAGGAAATCTTTCTGAATAAATAGACATTCAGTGACCTCAAAAATATTAGAGAGAGCTGATATCAGCAAATCATGCTTTGATTTCTGACCCTCTTCTGCAAAGGAGTCTCTCTGCTCTAAAATGTGTCGGCTGTTCTGGACTTAATAGGAACTGAAATGACAACATTTATTATTGCTTGGGGAAATGGAGTTACAGATCTGAAAACACATCAAATAAGGTTCATTTGAATTACAGAAACCCTCCAAAAAAAAAAAGGGAAAGCCAGATAAGGGAAAAGCAGAACTTGTGGAAAGTATAGAAATAGGAAAGGAAAAGCAGAGAAATTCCTTTAAAATGTTAAAAAGTCAATGTTGTTACAATGTAGAAGGTAAGGTAGAACAAAGGGCAAAAATTGATACTGCAGATATAAAGACAAAGAAAACTTCAGATGATTATTCAACATTTGCATAGATTTTTTGGCATATGCAGGAAAACCACAGAATATAGAAGAGCCCAGGATGGAAGGGACTGCGGAAGATCACCTAGTCCAACCTTCCTGGAAAGGGGAGCCTAGATGAGGTTATCCTGGTGCCCTGTTCAGTTCCACCTTGAAAACCTCCAGTGATGGGGGTTCTACCATGTTCCTGGGGAGATTGTTGCAATGATTGACTGCTCCCACTGTAAAAATTTCTTTCTTGTACCAAGATGAAACCTTCCTGAGTGCAACTTGTACCTGTTGACCCTTGTCTCCATGTGGCTCCTTGTGAAGAGAGAGCTTCTGTTGTCTTTGTAGCCCGCCTGTAAATTCTGGAATACTGTGATGAGGTCCCCCTGAGCCTACTCCTCTCCAGGGAGACCTAAATCCTTCAGTCTTTCCTCATAGGGCAGATTCTCCAGCCCTCTGGTCATCTTCGTGACCCTCCTTTTGGACCCTCTCCAGTCTGTCTGCATTTTTTCTTTTTGAATTATGGGGACCAGAACTGGAAACAGTACTCTAGGGAACAGTACTTTTGACGTGCACTGAGTAAAGTGGGACAATCACATCTCTGTCTCTGCTAATAACACCCAGGCAGATGCAGCCCAGGATCTGATTGGCCTTTGTTGCTGCAGCAGCACATCAGCGACTCATGTTCAGCTTGTTGTCCAACAGGACCCCCAAGTCCCTTTCAGAAAGGCAGCTCCCCAGTCACAGTTCCCAGCCTCTACTGGTCTCTGTTTATGTCATCCCAAGTGGAGGAATTTGCACTTTTCTTTGTTAAACTTCATACTGGTTTTGTTAGCCCGTTCTTCCAGGCTGTTCAGGTCCTTCTGTGAGACGGCTCCGTCTTCTGATGCACCCATCTCGCCACCCAGTTTGGTGTCATCAGCAAATGTGATGAGGGTGCGTATTATATTACATTACATTAATTACAGAAGTTGTATATCAGTTCTGAGGTGTAATTGCCTGTATCAGAAATGAAACGCTCGACAATGTGCGGCCAAAAAAAGCTTCACAGTCAGGTTACAAGAATACTCATGAATCTTGGAAAAAAATATGCTAATGGAAACATCCAGACAAATAGAGGATCTGAAGCTCCCCAGCTTTTTTGCCCATCCTGCTCTGAAAACCACCTCCCGGGTGCACAAGTGACCGGGTGGTATCGGATGTAGCCCCTTCTGGAAGCGCCCTTGACTCCTTCCTTGGGGAACGGGGCGATGCTGCTTCCCCAGGTCCGCATCGATCTCCAGTCTGCGGGTCCCCCCGTCTCACCGGGGCTCCGCGGGCCGCTCCGGCCCCGACCAGGGAGCGACGGGCTCGCACCGGGGAGCGTTAGCGCCGCGGGCCGGGGCGGGTCTCGGCCCCTGGGACACGGTTGGCCGTGGGGAGGCCGCCACCGGAGGAACAGGCCGCGGCAACGGCTGGGTTGCTGTGGGAACAGCTCCCGGCGGGCGGTGGCGGTGAGGAGGCGGCGGGCGCTGGCGGGGACAGCGGGTGGGGGGCACTCGGCCCGCGGGAGGGGGTGCTGAGGGGGCGCTGCCCCGCGGGCCACCTGAGGGGCGGGAGCCGCAGGCAGCCGGGGGCAGGGGCGTTTGGCGA
Organism: Ceryle rudis; assembly: GCA_033439905.1. Classification (NCBI taxonomy): domain Eukaryota; kingdom Metazoa; phylum Chordata; class Aves; order Coraciiformes; family Cerylidae; genus Ceryle; species Ceryle rudis. Next base: position 20,816 of record JAAGNO010023259.1, on the reverse strand, counting down.
GGGGAGAGGGCAGAGGGCCCGGGGCAGGCGCGGAGAGACGGCCCCCGTCGGGTGGCTCCTCACCCGAGGCGCCGGGGAGCGCGGCGCTGGGAAACGGCAGCTGCGAGTTTTACTCCATCCTTCGTGTGTATTCAGTTTGCTGCTGTCGAGGGGTTTGATTTCTGTGCACCCAATGTGTGAATTCGGTGCTGCTTAAGTGATTACAAAGGATGAATGTGTTTGCAAGATTTCAGTTCTGTTAACTGTGTTAAGCCTCTAATGAGGCTGGGGTAACTTGTTCTAGTAGGCCGTATTCTCTAGTGGGAACGACTGGGATGGAATCCTAGAATGGTTTGCGTCAGAAGGGTCCTTAAAGATCACCTGGTTCCACCCCCCTGCCATGGGCAGGGACACCTCCCACTAGACCAGGTTGCACAAGGCCCCATCCAACCTGGCCTTGAACATTTCCAGTGATGGAGCAATAATGTTTCAATTGCTGATTCACGGAATACCAATATATGTTAATATATACTGTCTTTTTATGCAGCATTAAACCAAAATGTTATCATCACAATCATCCTCATCTTCACCTGCACCTCACTGTACTGCTCCTTTATTAGACTTCAATTTTCAGGATAAAGTGATTCTTCCTTATGTGACTGAAGTAAGTTCATTCTGTTCATGTTAAGCTTGATTTCTTTTTTCATTCTATTTACTTTGTTAGCAAGATTCAAAACAGATGTTTCAAAACATACTTCCTAGCTACAGATGGGAAGTAGGTGATATTGCAAAAAATGGGTGAGGGCGTTGGACATAAAAATGGTGTACTGAAGCTCTGGAAAAATTCTTATTTGTTCTTTTCTGCCTACGTAGATGGGCCGGCATAAACGATACGCGACATTTAATCTTCCAAGATGCTGTTTGCACTGGAAGTTATGTAATTAAATTCAAGAACTTACTTTTGGTTACATAACCAAGGAAAAGCTATAGAGACCTGGACTGTGTTACACAAGTTGAAGTCTGCCAGGAAATGTAAACCTCTTATAAAACAAGACATAAATATATATATATATATAATAAAAACCATTAGATATTTGGAGTGTAGTTACTTCCCTTATGGCAACAGTTGGAAGCAGAGCAGTCTACATTCTCAGTCTGTGAGGAAGTGATTTTTTTTTTTTGTTGGGAACTTCCCAAATTCTGTTACTCGTTTTTGCGACTGTGCTAAGGAGATATGGCTATGAGAATATAAACTCTGGTCTGACGAGTCCTTTCGATGGAGATGCACCTGACACAGGCTGAAAGCACGAGAAATGGGTCCTGGTGGGTGGAGAAGGCAAGACAATCCAGTTCTGAAAACTAATGAGTAAGTCAGTGGATCACTGAGCAGAGTAAACAAATAGCTTTGTGCTTGGTGAGGGCACCATTCATGCTGGAGTGCAAGGGTAGAGGCAGGAGAGAGGTCTTTGGAGAAGGGGTGAGGGTACCGGCAGGTTCATGGCGGTTGACGAGGAAGCAAGGGGAATGGGATGCATTTAGGCAGTAGGCACTGATACTGGCTCTGGACTTGCTGTGACATGGGCAGCATCATCCTCCTGTGCAGTCCTGTCTGATGGGGAGCTTCTCCAAACTGGGAAAAGAGAAAAGCCATTGCTGCCTCCAAATTGGAAGAGCTCTGCTGTGAAGCATACCACTGGCATCCAAGCAGGTCTTGTCCTCCAACCTCACTGAGGGTAAACTGTTTACCTTTGCCCTGTAGATTAGGTGTGTTCTGTAAGCAATCAGTTAGAGGTTGCAGCCTATGATATCACAAGGTTTTACCCTTCTTGGAAAGTCATAAATGAGAAATCTCTTTGATCTTTAAAATTTCTCCTGAGTGACTCTTGTGCAGAGCTGACTTGTTTTATGTTGATATCTTTGAGTTAGCAAGATCGGTGTCCTAACTGAGCGATACCAAACGTTACATAATTGTGAATGCTGTATCAGGGAAAAATGTCTGTGTCACTTGGAGAAGCAGGAAGACTCAGTACACTGATTCAGCTGTATTAAAAGGATTATCAGAGAATTACAAAAGCCATCCAAGATGAACAATATTTTACTGATCTAAGCGAAGAATCTGACTGTCTAGAACACCGAGTAAGAAAAGATGTCAGGCATAAATACAGAACGAATGCAAATGTACATTTCTTACACGAGTCTTAAACTAACAGGTTTTTGTTATGTCCTGCACACTAAGAAAGTCTCTGCAGAGCTGGAGGGAGTTTGGCAGGCTATGTATGTTAAAACAATAGGTGGATCACAGTGAATTCCTTTTGAGCAGCAGCGTCGTATAGAGCTCACACAGAAACCTCACGGAATGAAGAAAGTGGATTTAACATTAAATGTGGTTTGTCGTTGCTGACTTTCTTAGTTTTATTTTGGAATCATAAAGCTAACCTTTCATTCTTGCAAGCTAACAGAGATGGGTGTCTATTCGGAATGATCACCTTTTTTCATTTTGAAGATAAAGTTGTTGATTTTCAGGTTATGGTAGACAATGCTAGCTGTCTTCAGGCTTTTTGTTGATTGCTAGAGAGAAGGTCCATAGAGAACTAACTGTGGGGAAGACAATTTCCTGAGAGTGGAAAGATGGTATGACTAATTTGGGTTTCCGGTCACTTCTCAATTCTGGGAAGCCTTTTAAGCACTTCTGTGTTTGCTGATAAATTTCTGCGGGGTCACAAAACACTATTCCTGTTTATGAATTGTTTTTTTTGCTGATAGCAAATCTGACTCGGTGTAGTCAAGAAAAGATAGGACAGCCACTGAATACAATGTTTGTAAGTTTGCAGTGCATGCAGAGGTGGAAACCTGGATGCAGAAATGGGGTCCATGTTTACAGATAAACATGGGATCAAGATTACAGAACATTCTGAGGTATTATGTGCAGGCCAGGATAAGATGAATGCTTTGAAAGGAGTTGTAGTAAAACTTTGGGTGTCAAAGTTTCCACCTTGAGGCAGTGGGTTTGTCCACTCACTAGTGAAATTAGAACATTTATGAAAGTCCCACAAGTCTCGTTTGGTGGGGTTTTTTTTTTAATATAAAGTTACACACACCCCCCAAAATCAGACATTTTAAAATGAGAAGTTTAGTTGACTATTACAGGCACAAAAATTCTTTTGCATTTGTGGTAACAGTTAATGTAGGTTGATTTTTGTGATCTCCCAGCCTATGCTTTCTGGTTTAATCTTCAAATTCTCCTATCTAACGCAAGTTCCTGAAAGGCTTTAATATTTAATATTAATCTTTAAAATATTATGAGTTGTACACATGCTTTTACTTCTTGAATCTGTGCTTAAGTAACACTTAAATCATAGTCTGGACTTGATGTTCTTGGAGGTCTATTCCAGCCTCAGAAATTCTGCGATTCTGTGATTAAGTATTTAAGGGATTTGGAATCCTTTTAGCTAAAATATAGAAACAAAGTGGCGTATGAAATGACCCTGGTTTGTTTTCTTCAGCTCCAAATCCTATGCACAAAATAAATAGAATCTTTAGGTTTCAAACCATCAACTCGAAGTGGGTTGTGTGTATCTGAGCTTTTATTTTTATGTGGACCAAATTTGAATATGTAGCATATGTATCAAATTCAAAACCCTTGAAAAAGTGCTAAATCAATTAGAATCAGAATAATTTTTTCAATGTTGCCTCCTTCTGTTTTGCAGTTAAATAGTAAAAATATTGACACTTTGATGCAGAAGTTAAATGAAAATGAAACCCAAAATACTGTAAGTAAATTAAAATTTCTCTCTCTTTTTATTTTATGCTGGACATCTGAAAATGGCTATGTCATGGGATTATACAATTTCAAGTGACAGCAGCAAAGTGGGAGTAGTGCTTAATCATCACAAAACAGAATCTTAGTTTTACAGCTGAACTGTTAATCAGCGTGCATTACTGTTGCATAAAAATATATTTGTTTGTTATTTTTTTTTTCCATACAGAATCTCAGGAGAAAAATACTTGAAAAGGAGAAACATGTTAAAGAACTTTCATTCAGGCTTCAGCTTGAAAAAGTGAGTGACCGGTTCTGTTGGAATGAATGTTTTCTCCCAGTGTATTAGATCCTTATTTACAAATTTCAAAATTTTGAGAAATTATTTCAAAGATCTATGAAAAAAAAAAGGAAAATCCTGAAAGATGTTCCCTACAGAAATTATCTTAAAACCATCAAGACTGTATCCAAAGCTATTAAGGACACCGTTTACCCTTAACAGCAATGTCCCCTGGTTCAGTGATGGGCATACATCTAGACCAAAAGCTTTTGGCTTCTCATTTACAGATTTGCAATAGTTCTGGAGAAAAAAACCTTATCATGGAGTAATACAGAACAAACTAAATAGATCCTGTTCACAGTTAGATTCCATGGCTCTCTGAGCTCAGTGAATGGGGAAGGCAGCACTGACAGAGCTACTGTCATCAAAGGCTGACAAGACCTCATTAATTCTCTGAACCAAGGAAAGGGCCTCTGCAGAAACCACCACAGGAAGAGACAAATTGTCTGTCCTGTGTAAGAAGGTACTATAAAATTCCCCAAATTATTTTACTGGTATTTTAGCAATTTGTGTTACAGTACTTGTATCCCTGAAGCGCACTTTACGTGTAGGCAGTGTAGCGTGGTTCAGTGGTAGCGAGGGGACACAGCAGGCTCAGTTAAACCTCTAAGGGGATAATGGTGTGCTTTGATTTTTGTAACTCCTTGGGGGTTCATTGAGGAAGACCAGTTCAGGTCTCATTTGTAATGGCAAAGCTGATCAGTGTGGCTGAATTTTTGCTAGCTACATGCCTTTGCTCAGCCTGGATTTCTGAGTTAGTGCTTCCAGGCCTTGTTCATACTACTTAGAGGCAGAATAAATATGAGGCATCAATTATATACGTACATTCTTTCAAGTTTGTGATTCCTGTTGAACGTTAATAACATCACTGCCAAGTTACTCCTTGTGAGTATGTTTGTAGAGCATGTTTTTTTCCAGCCTTTCAGGACATTAAAATGTCTGTTAGAAACTACAGCAAAGTAGAAAGAATACAAATAGCGTCGTATGGCCAATATCCATGGACCAAGGGGTTTGTGTTTATTTCTCTTAGGTCAGTATACAAAAAGAAGACCACCTGTCCAGCTCGGTAAAGGCAGTACAAGCTCACCTGCAATGTCAGATTCAAAGAAAAGAAGCGGAAAATGAAGAATTAAAAGTCAAAATACAGGTCAACATATTTTTCCTTGTGTTTCAATTTATTTGGGGGAGGGGAAAGCAAACCTCATTGCGGTCAGAGTTTAACTCAGATGTGAGAGTTAAATCTTAAAGTATCCCTTGAAATCAAACACTTAGTAAAAGAAAAAATGCAAACAGTAAAAAATATTAGCATTTATATTTTGCACAGTCTGCCTGACCACACTATCTTAATTGCAAGGTGTGGTTTTTTCTTATTTTCTCAACTTGTGCATACTAACTGTTCTGCTGAAAAGAAGCTAAGCATACATAGAGGCATTTGCACTGATATCTAGAAGGTAGATACCAATCCTGAGGCAGTCTCCATATAGTCAATAGAAAGATAGGCAAGTCCCCAGGATGATTTTCTGTAGTAAGATAAGGGTGGTGAATCACCACCTGTTTCTTTTTATTGACTGTGAAGGAATCAATAAACCTCTTAATACTGACTGCAAGAGAAACGCTTAAGACTAATGCCTAACCTCACTTTGTTAAAGGTAAGTGAAATGATTTCCATTTTCTGTTCTAGAAAGCGAGAGGTAAATTTGGATATTTGCATCAGTTACAGGCTTTAGAACAGGGCAAGGAAGGGGTCGTGTGTCAGAGGCTGGAGCTCTATGTGGCCTCAGATTTCAATATTTGAAACTTCTCAAGAACGTAGGCACAAATGAGAAAACATTGGCTAAATATTTGGTGTCTCTAGTTAACTAAGGTAACAATTTTTCTGAAACGTCTAATTTTTTTTTCCTGAAATTTCAAATTTCCAACTTTTTCTTAGTAGCATACATCATTTGGATTGTTTAAGTTGTTAAGGAATGTAGAGTGACAGAATTCCAACACCATTTTCAGTAGATCAAGTAACGTGGTATGCAACTGTATTTTCATTCAATCTTTATTTTAAACTTTCGTTTGTTTGCTCTTCAAAAAGAGCTCAAGTGAGTTGTTAGCTTAAATCCTGGTGGTGGTATTACTCGTATCTGGACAAAAGCTTGTGGAAGCTCAGCATTACCCTTATAAAATTCACCATCAACTTAAATTTACCTAAGCCACCAATAATGCCCAAAGCACTCATTCTTAGTGTGACTGTGACCTCCTGCGGTTACAACAGGGGATAACAGTTGTTTACTTATACCAGCAGTTAAAGAAATCTGTATGTAGACTCACATTTTCTATTCCCTGCCAAGTCCCATCTTTATTTATTAAATTCCCTATAAACAGATATATATGAAAACACCTTCCTGCATATTTGGGAGGGAGTTGTTGTTTCATTTTTTAATGTAGTACTTTTTTTGTGTATTCCCAATACCTGAGACCATCTTCTACATGGAAAACCACATACATTTTGCATTGCCTGTGGGAAAGTTTTGGGTCCTGTACTGACAGATATCCTGTAATATGCATATTTTATAGCAACTGGCAATTAGTATCTTGAATGAGGCTGGTTCATCAACGTAGGAAATAAATAGCATGTCATTCTATTCACGTAGCATTTATTCACATAGAACATAATCAAGTGTCAGATCTCCACTCAAATGTAGGAAACAAATGCATTACTCATTCTTACAATTAGGATATTATTTATCGGTGACTTGAGACAAATTTTACACTGCTAGCCTGCTTATGTTGCTGTAGTATGGAAGAAGAATAATAATGATATGAGTGGAACTTGCACTTTATGAAAGTCATTGTCTATAGGTAGCTCAGACATGTTTTTGATAAGCTGTAGCACCTTAAACAAAATCACATCTGAGATTCTTCTTGAAGCAGGGTCTGCTACTGCTTTTATTGTATGTCATCATGTAGTGCTTTAATGTTTGGCCTCTCTTTCCATTCATATTTAAATAACAAATGATTTATAGATGAAGTATACAAAAGCCATGAAGTTAGAGAGGTCAGCTTTCCGGATTGGATGGGCTCAGTACACTCTCTCCATCAGAGTGATGTAAAACTCTAGTTAGTCAGAGACCCTAACAGCAATAGAAAACGTAACATACTGATGGTTGTAGAACCCAACTCTCTTCTCAACTGTGTTGTACATATTTGATAATATAAATGCATTAAAAATACATGTAATGCAAATGTATTTTTACATGTACTTAAATTAAAAGATATTCGATGCAAATGTATTTTATTTTTTGAGTGCTGCAAAATCAAGCACTGAGGAAATTATAGTTATAAGTTGTCCTTACAATGTGTGATTCACTACCATGGTTTAAGCTTTGTCATGGCTTGTTCTAATTATCTTTAAACAATTGTCTGTTGTGGGCAAGACAGTGCTTAATCTTTTGGGTTTGCATTTGCTTCTTTGCTATCCAATGAACACAAAATACAGCTTTCTGTAAAAACCAGGTTTCTTCACTAAATAATTCTGGTTCATTAATAGAGTGGGGCCATTCTACTCATGGGAAAAAGTCAGAGATTTTGCGAGAAAATACTATATTGTTATCTAAATACAGACCATATTGTAATACATCTATCCAAGAAGACACCTTGGCCTTTCCTAGCTTCTTAACTAAGAAAATCAAATCCCAGAGCCTAACTTTCATATTCGAATTTTGTATGTAGTTGTATTGATCTCCAGCCCTATTTATCTGTGTGCTCCCTATAGATTCAGAGCACAGACTGCTACTACATCACTGAATATCACTAGTAGCATCCTGAAGGTGATACTCTTTACAGAAATCAGTCACTAGGGAAGATCTTTAATAAAAGCACTTTTATTTTCCTTCTCATAAATGGGTTTAACATCCACGCCATGCCTTTTGCATTGAAATTCTGCATTCATTTCCAAGAGCACACAGTGATGGGTAGCTAGCTGTTTTCCTCCCTTCTCCTGCCTGCTTCTGCACCTCCTCGACTTCTCTTGATCAGCTTTGTAATGAGATTCCCAACATGTATTTTCTCTTGCTTGCTGCTGTACGTATCTTGGCTAGCTCCTTGTATCACCCACAAGATCTGAGATACAAAGACATGATGGAAACGGATGATAAATATCATTGGTATTCCTGTTTACGTTGTGTCACAAAAAGATCTGTAAGGTGTCGAAGTTGAAAAGAGTTGATGTTATTATGCTGCAGACTCTAGAAAAGAAAATAGCAGACTGGAAACTTCAAGTTGGTGAATACAAGCACCAGATGATAGCCTTAAGGAAAGCGAGTGAGCAAAAGAAGACTGCTCTGAAAAAAGCAATCAGGTCCCAGAAACAAAGAGCTGAAGGCTTTGAAGCAGCTGTGGAAAATTTAACCTCCAGAATAAGAGAACGTGTGAGTGACTTACGACGGTCTGAGCAATGTTGTGCTGTGTTGTTTTAAATTGAACGATTGGGAGACTTTCACCTGTGGAAAATAGGAAAAGTTGGTTGGTTATGCCACGTTTGTATCTCTTTTATTTCTTTTTTTGTTCCTCGGTTAAGGAAAAGGTTGCTCTAAGTGACATGCAAACTGTTAGTACCTACAGTGCCTTTGTTTTTTAAAATTTAGTGAATGTCTTAAGCCCTGAGGTTGTACACTTTAGTCTGTAGTAAGAGGAGCCTGATCAACTTTCAGTTACCCCTCTCCTGACTTTCCTGTTAGGCCATTACAGCTGTGCATAGACTAACTCAGCAGTACAGTATACTAACTGAGAATCCGTGACTGGAATTTGAAGTACTTGTTTTCTTTATTTATCAGTTTATGACATCTTATATGGATACTTAGCTTTCTACTTCCAAGCTGCTTGGTCTGAACCTTTTCAAATCCAAGTACAAAACTTCCTTAATCCATATTGTTCCTTAGATTCTTGCCCTGCAAATCCCTGCGGTGTGTAATTGTTGGAAAAGGTCATTGCCTTATTTAGATTTTCTAGTAAGAGTATGTTTTCGTAGTCTTAGACACGTTGCCATCATTTTGGATATGCAAGTATTAAAACTATATTTTTCCAGTTAATAAACCAGGAAATTTAATAATGTTTTTTTGTTTTCTTTGATCTTTGTGAGAAGACAGTAGTGGATCTTTAAGTACAGCAAGAAGTACAAGGGATGGCAACTAACTCCTAAACATCCTTTTGACGTTTTGTAGTCATATTATTGTTTTCTTTCCTCACTGAAGACCTGGTACTTTCAAGATAGCATGTGTTGATTAATTATCCTTACTTCTTTGAGGGACTTTATCTGATTTTGCATCTCTTACCTAGCTATTAATTTTTATTCTTAAAATATTTTGGCAGAATATTATTTTTGTATAATTGTATGTAATTTATATGTAGTAGACATGTATTGGAGCCAAATATTTTTGTTGTAAGAAAATATTGAATCTTAAATTTTGAAATATTATCATATTCTACAGGTGATTTACAGTGCCAGTGTTTGTCTCTGCCTTGAAAGTCTGTACTAAGACTTTCTTTTTTTTTTAAATCTGGGTGGTTTTGTTTATTTTCTTTTGAGCCAAGACAAAATTTACATTGCTTTGTACTAGGGACATCCAATAAAGCCATCTTATATTAATTAGCTCTTTTGTTTAGAAAAACTTGTAAAACTATACGTCAATCTTACATAATTTGCAATTTCTGTATCCCCTAGGAAGTCAAACTGTCTGAGATACTGTCAGCCTCCGATGTCTGGAAAAACCAGCATGATAGAATGGTTGAAGAAAAGACAACATTAGAAATTCAAACAGAAGGGCTTAAGAAGTAAGTTAAACCGTTGATCTATTTCCTTTGTTTCTGTAGTGTTGATATTTAGCAGTGTTGTACTCAGTGTTGACAATGTAAAGAAGCTGATTTATTCATATGGTAAAATTCTGGGCAGAATCGGAAACTAGAACAAATTTAAGATTTTTAGCCTTCTCTCTGCTGCATTACACAACGTTTTAAAAAACTTCATTCCCCCATAATGGGAATGAAAAAACTTCATTCCCCCAGTTAAGGAACATATTCTTTCCCCTGCATACTTCTGATTAGCCTGAACTTGCTAGTGTTATATTGTGCTGCTTCCTCAGAACCACTCAGATCCTCTCAGATGCATGTTTGAACAGTTTATTCTTGTCAAAATTGTCCAACCTTATTCAAATTATGCAGTCAAATGTTAATGTACATGAAGGATATGACATTTTCTTTGGCAGACAGCGACAAATATCCTTTTACCTTTCTGCTGGTAGAAATATGGACTAGAATTCAAACGAGCAAAAGAAACTGGTAGTTGCCATTATGCTGTTCTAAGGCAGAATGGTTTTTTTACAAAGAACTTGATTCATGCTCAGATATGTAACAGCTCAATTGGCTTGAGTCTTTTGGTTTTGTTTCAGAAAACCTGATGATTCTGAAAATATTTTCAGCATATTTTAAAATTTAACCTGAGTGCAGGTACACGATGTCAGTCCAGAAATCTGTCTAGCTCACTGTTGGTCCACTGTGTATGAGGAGGCATCTGTCAAAGAATAAGAAAAGGGAAACAACTATGATAGTTCCATCAAGTAGTCATTCTGCTTCCAGCTGCTTTTTGTCAGGTTTATTTTAGCTGGAAATAGATTTCTTTGCTTGAAATGTACCATTCCAGCAAGACTTGTTCTGCTAGGCAGTCTGTGACTAAACAGCAAACCAAATCTCATTGTTTAACTTCATTAACATGAAATTTAAATGGTGAGGCGTAGCACAATTTGTTGCTTTTAATAATGGAAAGTACTGTTCCTAAACTAGCTATGGAATGTTCTTAGTAGGACATTATCTGATAGACCCTGTAAATTTAATATCATTCCATTTGGTACAGCATTTGTATGCATAGTTCTCTTGGACTTATTCTTGGGTGTTGTAGGTAATGAATTTATTTATAATTGAACTAGGACCACTTTTTTGGGGTAGTTTCTTATTTCAATAGATACTGCTTTCTTGGGATACTTAAATGAATTCTTCCTTTTAAAAATACGAATAAACAAAATCAATAATAATAAAAAAAGGAGTATGTGTTAAGGTACGATGTAATTTGCATAGTAAGAGTTTTGGAAGCATTGTCTATTATCCAGAAGTTCTTGCCTATCTAACAAGACAGATCACAAACCTTTTGCATGACCTGAAAAGAAAGGAGGAATGGAGAAGAAGCTCAGATGAGGAAATTCTTGGAAAGCTAAATTCTGTTAGCTCTGAAAATGATAAAATTAACCTTGAAAATGAAAAATTAAAGGTAAGATCATTGTAAGTCATTGTTGAATGGCTCTGCATTTCTGATACATTAATGAAGTAACTGCATTAGTTCCTCTTGGGCCTTCTGTCAAGAGATCCAAACTACGTAGAATAAATTTTGCCCTCTTTTTTTTTTTTACAGTAAGTGAAAGTAAGACATTGAAAATTTATCAGTGGAAATCTATGGCAAAGCTAGAAACAGAATTGTCTAATCATCGATCTGCTTAAGCAGGATGCCATTTATTTTACTCTCAGTAGCTACAAAATTGCTTAACTAGAAATCGTACTTTTATGATTGTAAAACTTTCTTTCTTAGCTCAGTTATTAACTTCAGTTTTTAAAGGGTTCACAGGTTTTGTATTGTTTTTATCCTCCAAAGTAATTGGTCTCGTGAGCTGACAAAGGAACTGTGGGTTATCATTTTTGTTTGACAGGATAATTGTGTCATTCTTTCTAATGCCTGCAGGGCACTTGCTAGTAACATCATATTGTAGATTGTATTATTTTAGTAATTCTCTTAAAATTTTTATATTTTCCATGTTTTAATCAAGGCTTCCCTTGCTACACTGGAAGACAGTACTGTTTCTGTTGAAAATGAGCTGCTAAATCTGCAAGAAAAGGCAAAGTGGCAAGAAAACCTTGTTGAGCACTATAAAAATCAGGTGACTGGCATATTTGAAATGTTCAAGTGTTGGTTTTAAATTTGTAAGCACTTTGGGGGAAATTATAAAGTTGGGGGTTTTTTTCTGCAATAAACCAGATTTGTTTTCATGGTGATTGTAATAGTGATAATGTTGAGGATGATGAAGAGACCATTACAAGCCATATCTGAGAATAGTCTCTACACTATTGCTCATACACATCATCCCTGCTGAACTGTGTGAAGCACAACTGAAGCTCACTGAAGCTATCAGAGCTAATTACATACTTGCTTAGAAAAGATTTGCTTCCTAAAAAGCAAGTTGGCAACCCAGTAAGCTATATTTAAAAGGTAAAATTAGAGTCTGATGTCTTTAGTGGGCATATCCAATGGTATTTTACCTCCCTTGGTCACACTGTCATTTCCATATTCCTAAGAACAGAAAACCAGCATTCAAGGAGTGTTGTAAGAGTCTTTTTATCTACATAGGTAGCTGCATATTGAAAAAAACAGCAAGACAGATAAATCAGACTTAAAATGGGCTTTTTATCAATTCCTTTTTTTTTGTATTTGGCTTTATTCCAAGAGAAGACATTTTAGAACATTGATTCAAAGTTCTAGGTATTTCTGCTATAGTCCAGACACCATTTCACTGACTGTCTTGATGGACCTCTTTCTAAAATCATTGACAAGAGAAAAAACAACGATACAAAGCCTAAGTACAACCAGTGTGCGTTATCTGTGGAATGCATCACCACAAGTAAAGTTGTTGCCAGCTTTAAGCTGGGAGATGTAGTTCCAGGGAACAGCCAGCCTTAAGCAGTGAGTGGGATGAACTTCCCTAGCTCGTAGCTGTGGTGACTCCAGATGGGAACTGTCAGTGATCCTTGTTACATGGGGAAGAGAAGGGCGAGTCATGCTGGCTGCTTCTGCAGTGTAACTGGAGATCATGTTTTTCAACATGAAGGTTTTCACAAAATGTTGACATCAGAGTCCTCTTTACCTGGTTACCCTTCATATTTGCTGTGGGGAGTAGGATAATTAAAAACTTAATAAAATGACAAATACTGAGATTCTATTTCGAAATCAAAAGGGTTTCCTTTATGCTTCATACTAATGATTCTATCCTTGAAATACTTAAAAGAAACACCTTGCAAATGTATTTGAAAAATATGTGTTGTCCTAGGTACAAAAATTACAAACAGCAGTAGAAGAATTGAAATCCAGATATGAAACGGTCTTAAATGAAAACAAAAGAATAACACAAAACAACTGCTTAGAAGTAAAGAAGGTAAGTCTTGCAGTAAGACTTGTTTCCAAACAATTCTGTAGGACATTGATCTGTCCTGCATGATTGTGATTCGCTTACTAGAAGTCACAAGGCACTGTCTCTCTTGTCTTTTTCCATGTACAAAATTGTTTTTAAATTCACTGAATGTTTTGCTAACTCTTACTCATGAGCTGGTGGGTTTTTTGGGCGCTACACAATTGCAAACAGGCGAGAAATGATTCCTAGAGTAATGCCTAAGGATTTAGGCTGCTAGTTTAGAATTTGAGTATTCTTTTATCACGTTTAAAACTGTGATTTTGTTACAGCTGATTTTAAAACTAAATTTCTCAACAGTTGGGGAAGTTGTTTAGGGAAGCAAACCTACTGTAAGACTGCTTTGTCTGCTTTAACCAGCAGTTCAAACAGAGAATCCATAAAGAGATGAGTTTTAAGTTTTGCAGCAGATGAAGCTGAATACCAGAACACAGTTAGCACATTCTTAAGCATCAGAAAACAATATAAAATCAGTAGAAAAATCACTTTCCTCAGTTCACAGCTCACCAAAATACATATTCTTTTAAATGGTAAAGCTGAGGCAGGGACGAGTTTAGGAACAGTACTTTCCATTATTAAAAGCAACAAACTGTTCTACGCCTCACCATTTGATTTTCATGTTAATGAAGTTAAACAGTGAGATTTGGTTTGCTGTTTAGTCACAGACTGCCTAGCAGAACAAGTCTTGCTGAAATGGTACATTTGTTATATATCAGGTTTTCAGTCTTAGTGTTCACACAAAGTTTTAGTCCACTACTTTGGCTGTATTTTATTTCTTTTAAGTACAAGATAATGTTTACTTGAATATAATACAGTCTTCACCTGAAATTACAGTTGAATTGTTTGATTGGATTTTAACAGGCACGCTTACTTCACTCTGTAATATCTTTTCAACTAGAAACAAATTGTTATTTTCCCAGGAGAAAGACAGTGTAGCTTCTCTGGTCAGTCATTCCTTAGAAGAAGAGAACCATAACATTCAGAAGAAATATGAAGATCTTAAAAGGTAACTCTTAAAAAAATCTTACTGCAAGTAATTCCTACACTTTTCTGCTATAGTGAATTGTAATTCATTAATCCCTTTTGCATAAAGGCAATTAAAAAAGCTAGAAATTCAAAATGAAGAGCTTGCTTGTCAGCTCAGAAAAGAAGATGAGAGTCTTCAGCGCAGAAAATTGCAACTCGAAGAGAAAATTGCAGAATATAATGGATTAACCAGACAACTGGAATCTGCTTTGGAAGAAGGGAGAAAAATGGTATTGATTTGATACATCTCTTAATCTTGTTTGTCATTTTCTATTTTAAAATAGCATTAAAAACAAATGTGCCTGAGAGGAAAAGATGGAACAAGATTATTTTGCATGCGGGGAGCACTACTAAAAAGTTACTGGGAATTTCTGCATGTTTAAATATGGATCACACAATTCAACTTCTTTTGGGAATTAATGACAAAGTTCAGTGGACCAACATTTCACTGTAATTCTTTTTTGGTGACAAAGCAAAATGCTTTGACCACCTAATATTAAATCACACGTGTATAGTAAAACATTTCTGAACAAAAGCTTAATCTTGCCTTTTTCTTATTTTCTTTGGATTGAGCAGCCCACAAGAACTTTGGTGTTGAAATCTTTCCTTTAGAGGAAAGCTTTGCACATTTTCAATATTAAGCAGAGATTGGCCAGTTGTAGGAAGGATGCAGACAGTAAATCAAATGCAAGAGGAAATGTTGGAATTTAGATTGCAGTGAATTATGTTAATCAGAAAATATGTATGAAGTTGTAATTTCTGTCTCAGATTAATCATGGTGAAATAAGCTCTCTGAATTTTCTCAATATGGTCTGAGGATATTGATTTGATTTTGAAAGAAATAACAAGTTTGGCTTAACTTACAAATGAGTTAGAAAAGTGTCTCCCTCCCAGTAATGACAACTATATATTTTTTTCCAAATTGCAGCATCTTTCAAATTTAGAGGGAGTTTCCCAGGTTTGTTTAATTTCTATGCATGGGAAATAACTACAATATTAGATGTCAGAGCAGGAAATAGAGCTGTTAATGCTAAGGTATAAGAAAGCAATTTGTCTGGAGCTTTAAGTGAAAGTAAATATTCATCATTTCTCTCATTAATATTATAGGTAGCTGAAGAACTGGAAAAATTGGCATACAAAGAACAAGCCCTTCAGACAAAAATGCTAGCTCTTGAAACTGAAGTGAGAGAGGGGAAAGAAGAGAAAAAACAACTTCTCTGCATGTTTCACCGTGTGAGTAAATAATACTGTTTATGACTTAAGAAATTAGTTACCACGTCACCATTTACAGTAAAAGTTCCTTTTCCTGAAAACCACACTACTGATGCAGTTGATACACACTTTGGGGAATAGCAATTTAATTCAACTTGACAATATACTTTGTATATTGAAGTTTAATAGACTTAACAGATGCCCAGTTTAACTAAATCACTGGAATAATGCTGAGTTTACATCTCTTATTCAATCCAGTTTTCCCAGCAAGGCAAAAATCAAAAAATAAGTGTCAAGTTGTCAATTTCTTTCTCAGATTGATGATGTTCAGTAACCATACCTAGATTTGAATAAATGAGTAACAGTTTCCTAATGATGTGGTATCTTTTTTTTTTTTTTTCTTTTTCTGAGTTGATTACAAGAATCTGATCTGACTGGAATTTGTGAAAAGCTTTCAGCTTGTGTACCAATGTTGCACACGAACATAGTTAGTAATGAGAGATATTCTGATTTTTCAAAGCGTTGAGCCTTTAAATGTCCAGGTTTTGATATGTTGATGCTTAGAAATACCTTCAAAGCCACAGTCTAAGAAGGTATTTTGAACAAGTAATATTCTCAGAAAACAAACAAAAGAAGCCTGAATTATTGTTTTATCTAATCCAGAAAATTTCAGCACATTTTCAATTAATAAAATGTCAGACATAACTCAATTCCCTAGACTAGTGATAGCAAGTCATTTGCTTTAGTCAAAGTTCTGATACGGGGATCAGTGATAAGCAGCTACAAAGCTATTTAAAATAAATACAGAAGACACTAAAAAGGTTAACTCACTCTCCCAGACTTTCAAAACATTATGGAAAATGATTAAATGGTCTTATTCCTGTTGATGTAGTGAAACTGGGAACAAAACAGAGGACTGCGAAGGTAACTTTTTTCAGTTATTCATTCTAACCTGGTTATTTTTGTTCTAAGTCTGGATTTAAACCTGATGACTATAATTTCATTTCTCAAATGAATTTATTTCAACCAACTAGCATCTGAAATCTGTTATAGAGGTAAAAGGAAATACCGGAATATCTGTAGTATTTGCATCACAAATGATCCGTGGTGTGCATAAGATATGGAACTAATGAGCAGGTAATACTGCCATCAATCAACTTTTTTACCTAAGGAATATAGACATCAAAAATCATGTTGCATTAGAGATCAATAACAGATGTTTCCTTGAAAAATCAACATGAGAGAGAATGTTAAGTCCATAACAAATTTAAGATGCTAGGAATCTTTCATGATCAAAATTCAGAAGGTTGGGTTTTGTGTTCCCAGGCCTTTTTGGGATCACAGAATCATAAAATGATAGGGGTTGGAAGGGACCTCCAAAGTTCATCTAGTCCAACCCATCTGCCAGAGCAGGATCACTTAGATTAGGTCACACAGGGACAGATCCAGGTGGGTTTGGAATGTCTCCAGAGAAGGAGACTCCACAACCCCTCTGGGCAGCCTGTTCCAGTGTTCCATCACCCTCACTGTGAAAAAGTTTCTCCTCCTGTTCACATGGAACCTCCTCTGTTCCAGTTTGCACACACTGCCCCTTGTCCTATCATTGGACATCACTGAGAAGGGATTATAAACCTGTTCAAACATGTTCATTTTGGTCCTGGCTAAAGCTTCAGTATTTTGAGGCCTTTTGGGGAACCTTCAGTTCTGTGAAGCTTCTGAAAACTTTTATGGGTAAATAAGGCTTATAAAATTAGGTACTAGTTGTCTTACATCATTATGTTGATTGATTTGTATTTTATTTCTAAGTTGCATGGCTTTTTTCTTTTTTCTTTAGAATGAAAAGCACCATGAAGTACATTTGAAAGAGCTGGAGAACAGCCTACAGAAGTCAGAGAACAAGAACCAGAGCATCGAGAATTATGTGCAGTTTTTGAAAGCTTCATACATAACAATGTTTGGCTGAATTAGTTAATTTGATTTATTTAATAATGAAGAAACTTTTCAAGATTTGGTTCTAACTCTTGTTGGAGGTGACACTTTCGAGGCCTGAGAGTGTTTTTTGCAGGATTGAGTACCATAATGTTAGTTCTTCCCTAGGAAAACTTCTGTTGTGGGCAGGGAAAAGCAGGTCAATCATTAGTGTATGCACTACTGTCTGGTCACAGCACATATTTAAATTATTAATAATTCTCTAGTATTTATCAGTCCTACTTCTATTACCGTAGAAATCCATTTGCCTGAGATAATGATACCTATCCTATCAAGACAGGCAGAAATCCAGAGAGAATTAAGTTCCTTTCTGTTGCCTGTAGCTTAGCCCCAGTACAGCCCACGCTACTGCACTGCATCAAACAGTTGTCACCACAAGGCTGTCCCATCCAGCCTTTTTTCCCTACATCCCATGACGATCAGGAGTAAAACTACAGTATTATTTTACATATATAAGAAGGAAGGTATTTTAGGTGTAGATACAGTTTAAGCTCTGAATGTGTTGATACACCCTTTCACAGTGACACAGCTCCAGGAAGGTATTTAACTATTTGTCTGTGAGCAAAAGAGTTGCTGTTCACTATGTTACACCTCAGGTTAATCACAGTAAATATTCAGCTGACACGGGGCTAATAGAACAAAACAATTCTGACTGAGACAGCAATTGTTTTTAGAGACATGCTGTCGTCTGTTTTTTGTAGTACATCCAGCTAAATAGTTGTAATTTAGAACGTGTATTTAAATAAGCTATATTTTTTTTACTGAAAACTTAAGTTAGTTCATGTGTAGACAATACCTGTTTGTTAAACAAAAGTATTTCATTGTTACTTACTTATAAGCTGTAGACTGTTGATGTGTTTTGCTTCTTTTTGTTAACGCTTATCCATCCTATCAAATACAGTTACGTGCTAATGATCTGCTGCTGTGCACTTTTTAAAGATAAAATAATCATTTAATATATGTAACGTGATAGAAGCAAATATTTCTGTTAAAGTTGGAGGGGTTTCCATTACACACACAAAACCAACGTGTGTTCGTTTAGTTGTGCTCGTGCTACTTCCAAAATATCAAAACTCTTTTTCAAAGTCATCGTGTATGAGGGGAAGATTCCAGAAAGAAAATCTTCAATTCAGTCCATCTCTGTTTTTCAAAAGGTGATCACGCACAGTTGCACACTTTTCACTGATATATGATACAAAGAGGTACAGGAACTTGATTTCAGCCTATGTTTTCCTATCCAGGAAATTAGATGATTTTTTTTTCCTTCCTTTTTTTTTTCTTTTCCCTATCTTTGTCATTTTTGAGAAATAGCTTTGAAATTATTAAAGTTGCTGACAGCTGCACGTTCCTCTTCACCTCTATATATCTACAAATAGAATAAATGTAAGATATTTCAAAATATATGTGACTTGATTTAACTGATCGAATTAGAAATTTGTATTTTTGCAGCTCAACCTCTTGTTTCCAGAATACACATCTGTGATCTTTGAAGTCCTAGAAACATCTTAAAAATTAAGTCAGCATTTTCCAAATGATGGTGATGCTTTTATGGCTCTCTATTTTGTTGTGATATTTTTTGTGTGTGTGGTAGAAATAGGGCCTCTAGTCACAAAGACCACTTATTTTTTTCTCAGTTGCTTTTTGAACCAGTGCTAGCTGATCATGTTACTTGTATTTAAAATTTTTTTTAGCTCATTTAGAGACAGAAGTTGCTGTGGGGTCTTTTTGGTTTTTTGGTTTGGTTTTGTTTTCAGTATAGAAAACACTGAAATTATTTTCCTATCTACCTAAGGATCTGACATTTACTCTAGATTGCTACTTGTATTTTTAGTAACTGGAAAATAGAGCTAAATTAGTTCTTGCCTTGTTCATTTTCCAACATAGAAAGCCATGTGTTCTACTGCAGAACTCTTGGATAGAGCTATACTGAATTGACTGTATTTTGGGATTCTAATATTTTTCTTTAGAGCAATTTATTTTTCCTGTCTGATCACGTAACAAAATGACATTTAATTTTCTAGGAAGAAGCAGACTCATTCCACTTGCTTTTCTGGGAGTTTTCATCTCCTAGCCAGTTTGGGAAGACTTTTGTAATGATGGTGTTGCCAGCATCTGACCTCTCAGCCTTTTTTCAAGTGAGATTTTGATTTAGCATTTCCCTCCAAAATGCTTAATATGCTGTTGCAGTTTTCAAATACAGACAGGCAGATGGAACATCTTACTGCTGCTAATAGGTACAGAAAAACTATCAAAACAAGAGTTACTGGTCTGTACTGTGCTTGCTAATGGGATTACATTTTCAGTCTGGTAGTGTTCATTCACAAGACCCTTAGTAAGCAGGAAGGTTTCTCTTCTGCTTGGCCAGAAAAGCAGTAGAAATCAGATTGTGTGTAGAAGTGTGACCATATTTTCAATGATGAGCTCACCCTGTAGAAAGCCTTCAAGAGATTTTAGCTGAGTAAGAACAGAATAGAGGAAAAAAAAAATAAGATTACAAGGCTATTATTCTTTATCCCACTGTATTTAGATATCTTAGTAAGAAAACATTTTTACTATACGCTTACAACGGGACATAGTTGAATGTTTTGCTTTGTATGTGGTGTAGGATTTTTTGGGGTTGATAAGATTTTGTAGTAATTTATCACAAAAGCTGACTCAGTGTCATCCAAGGTACGTAAGAGAGCCCATGGCTGAAATGATACTGGTGTTCTTTTGGTAAAGCAAATCAAAGCTACCTAAAATGTTACCATTTTTCCCCAATATCTGTGTATTGCTTTATTTACTACCCATGTGAAATAAATAATTAAATCTTTTTTCCATAGAGTTTTCCAGGAATGGCTTAAGTGTGATGGCTGTGGCCTTGCTTTTGGGTCAATTTGTTCTGTCATTGATAGCTGGGTTCAGGGAGACATTGCCAGCAGGATAGACACCATTTAACAGCATACAGCAGAAGTTCCATCTAAACAGAAGGAAAAATTTCTTTACTGTGAGGGTAACAGAGCACTGGAACAGGCTGCCCAGGGAGGTTGTGGAGGTTGGGACTCCAGAGGTCTCTTCCAGCCTCTACCATTCAGTGATTCTGTCAGTGTGATGTTACTAGCGCAGTGTCCTGGTTTGAGTGAGAACAGGACTAATTCTGGGCAGTGATTTTACTTTTGAGCTCCGTTCTCCTAACTGCACTGTCTGGAGTCAGCAGCGTGTTGTCCCAGGCAGTGGCTGCTCCCAGCAGTGGTGACACCCCATGGTC
>JAAGNO010023258.1:0-55106 GCA_033439905.1 Ceryle rudis | reverse complement strand
AAAATATTTAGTTGGATTTGTTTAGGATTAAGTATAACCTGAAAACTCACTCTGTAAAGATAAAGAATGTAATTCAAAACCAAATGCAACCCTACATACAAACTGTATAAATAGCTATTCCTCTCTACTCTTCAACAAAAACAAACAAAAAGCAGCTCTTGAATCTAAATATCCTGTCTTTTCATATATTCCAGTCTAAATACTGGTTTAGATCTCAGTTTGAGTATTTATAATATGTATCAAAGTCAAAGCACTTGAGTGCAGCATAGCTTTTAAAAGTCTCTAATGGTGTTCTAGAAGTGCCAGATCTATGTGATGCAGCAGACCCCAAGCAAGTCAGCCAACATATCTAACTGAAACCTCTCTGAACCTAACATTCCCCAGAGCCACTTTCTGATACCAGAGGCTGTCAGCAGGGCTGGCTGCACTCACCCAGCTCTTGCTTCCAGGATTTAGATTAGGCACCTCCTGTAAGTAACATTGTCTCCATGTCCATTTTAATACTTCTGTGTCCTGCCTCCCTCTGAAAGCTCTTTTGCCTTGTATGATACTGACAGAAGCTAACTACTTATTGTCTACACAATCTCTATAACCAAATTCCCATTTGTATAATTTATATTCATGAAATAAGTTACTTTACATGCTGCCTAGGCATTTTTAATGCTTAAGAATTTATCCCTCCTGAAATCCTGTTATTTTCAACCCGGTTAATTTTTGCCACATGCAATTTCTATTTAGCCTTATTTTCTTAATCTCCTAAAATTGCACTGCAGGAATCATGCATCATTCCATCACTGTATTTTGCAGCAGGGGGTGCCCAGTATAGAAGGAGCAGGCAGTAAGAAAACATTTAATTACCATAGACAAATGTAGGGCACTGAGGCATGACTATTGCTGTTTAGTCTGATGACTCAAAGGACAACATTCACAGAACAAAGACAGTATGGAACTTTTTAAAAAGTATTTATTTTATGATGCACAGTTTCCTGCCCCTTATCTGCCATTAAACTACTTGCCTCCCTGTGTTGCAAATTTAATGATCATATTACAGTTGACTAAATTCAGAAAGAGATTACAAGAATATGGAAGAAAAAAACCGTCTGAGAATGCATAAAGGACATCAGGTATAATCTGTTTATCTGAGCTCAGGTTCATGTTTGATATCCTACCATTTTTTAGCAACTTGTTCCCTAAGAATATTCAGAACCTGATTTCAATTAATTTAATGCTTAGCTGTCTGAATATCCTCATATGGCTTTTCAAAAATGTCTGTTCTGCAACAAACCTCATTCATATGCCTGCTAGTAGATACTGCCATAATGTGCTATCCAAAGTTACAGAGGTAGCGTGTGGTTAGTCATGGAAAACAGAAACCAGTAACTCAAGCAATAATGAACTTTGGTGCTCATGAAGAATAAAAACAAATTTTACATTTTCTGACCAACCATAACACAAGGTTTCTATGAGGAAAAAAAAAAAGGGCAAAATCCCATCTAACCAAAAGATGTCATCCTCTTCTGCTCTAACTGTAACAGGATAGAAAAAGGGAGGAAGCATTTTGGTTTACACATGGATAACTGTCACGTTCTCAAGCAGCCAATGGGTTATCTTTCACAAACAGTATTTTAAGAACTTGAAGGATGACAGCAATAACCTAGCTGTTGAAACTGCAACAAAGATGTGTCCTTCAGACATATTGCAGCTGTCTTTCTGAACAGAAGCAGAAAACCAAAAAGGCACCAGCCTTTCTTCTGACAAATGTTATATCATTACTGTGTGCATACATCCATTTGTCCACTCTTCGATTCTTAGTAGTACAGCCTTTGGCACAACAACATATAATACCATTTCACTGAATAAAGTCTTTCCTTCATAGTTGCATGAAGATTTTTTTCTTTTTTTCATTTAAACTCTTAGCTCCTGATCCAATTCAGTTTTATACAAAACTGTTGGGCACACATTTGCTCTTTTCATATTAGTCAGTGAGATTTTCCGTAACTTTGCTTATTTAAGCAAGGAGGAGTTGGGTATAAGTATGTGCAGGTCAGCAGAAGTACCTGCATCTTTTTTGCTTTAAGGTGAATTTCTAAAATGCAGAGTTTAGAATCTGTATAACATTCTAGCAAGAAATAAAAAGTGAGCCAAATACTGGAATTAGAGAAGTTTTTGAAAAGTTATTTGCGATGTGGAAGGATAGTTAACAAAAAGAGCAAGGGTCAGCCAAAGAATCAGCTGGGTCAGATCTAATTGAGACTTAAGCACAGGGAATTTTCTGTTTAGCACAAGCAGTGCTGTGCACCTGCACCATACCATTCAATATGTGAAAAGCTTTGCCAGCACTAAATTATATCATGGGTGGAGCTGTGACTAACTCATGAAGGAGTTAAATATTGAGTTACTGGCTTTCCACCTCAAATGACACCTACAAGCAGCATGGGATGTCTTAGCATGTCTCTGTTCAGATGATTTTTTTCTTTTGAGTTAGTTACAAATGTTATCATTTCAAGATTCATCTAAATTAAATTAACCACATGCTGATGTTCAGCTGCTTTATTTGTCCTTGGCTGGATGAGCATCCAAGAACAGTTTGGATAAACACACTGCACTTTCCATTTACACTAACACATTTTTTTGAGATGCTAAAGTGCTCCCAGCATTACACAAAGTCTGTTTGATCAGAGTCTGACCCAGATGTCACATAGGCAGGGCCCACACATGCCACAGTAATAAAGACTTTGAAGTTAAGTCAATATTTCCAGGAAATCACCTGCTACAGAAACTCAGGCATTGACTCTTTCAGCGGCCTCAGAAAAGTGATAGAGATGAAACTGGCCAGGAAAAAGGGGACATGCAATGCTAATATAATTAGACTTGCAAAGGGAAAACTATGACTGAAATAGAATTTTTAACCAAATATTCTTCATTCCAAGTCATCATACTGGGGAGGGAAATAGTCACAAAACCAGAACTACACAGAGGAAATGTGCCAGGTGACATAACTATACATGGAAAGGCAAAACCCAATATTGTTAAAGGATATTGCTGGAATCATCAGTACAGGAAGAATTCTCATCCCTGCTGCATACTATACTATTAGTACTGCATACTATAGCTTTATGGCTTGACCTGTGGTGACAGCATACACCAAACAGTATCATTTGAGATATAACAGATTTTTTTTCATGAGTTCTAAGTGATATAGGAGCCCAAGTCCTGACAGGAAGCCCTAATCACCTTAGCATGACAAATTGTATGAAACAGGAAAGATAAGAGTGTCAATAATGCCCTGGCTCTCCAGTCATGTTAGACTCCTGTGTTTAGCAAAGTATGATAAACATGTTCTTTTCCTACTGGTCACAAGTAGAAGTAGAGTGAAAAATAGAAAAACATTTTAAAACTTAAGACTTATATGATGGATCACATAGCTCGAGGATGCCATATTAAATATAAAATGTGGCAGGTAAAACTAAGAACAGGCCATTCAAGCATGATCCATACGCTGAAATCCAGTTTCATAAATATCTCCCCAAAACCTTTGAACAATGAACACATTTGAAAAACTGAATTATTCACTTCAGGACAGTTTCCACCTAGAAACACAGCTAAATTCAAGAAAATGTTCCCTGCAATCAACACAGCTAATTCTAGCAAACGGTAATGTCTGTTTCTTCTCTGTCTTGTATAGGTCAGAATTTGCTGGGAAAACCTACATTATGTTCGGAGCCTTTCATTACTACAGCAAATTACATCTTATCCTATGTTTCTCTTTTTCAGTCAAAACTGGTCTGCTTGTCACTGAAGCCTCCCAAAGTGCATCAAATTCTGTCACTGCACTCAGGTTTTCATATTACTGAGTTCAAAAGCTCATCCAGCTCTCAATCTTGCCACTCATGATTTTTTAGCAATAATCTGCTGATTACTTTTAGACTAATTAATGCTGCGTATTTGCCTCTCTCTGTGTGCCCTGAAGCCATTTGTTATGCTGTTTTAGTACAGAGAGTGTTTTGCTACTCTTTTGGTTCCCTACCTGGCACCACAACTGATGCTGGGAGAAAGGCTTGAGCCTCTGGTGTTTCCCTGCAGGGTTTGAATCCCTACTGCAAACTTTAGGCAGCAGCCCAGTTCGAATTTAGAAAAACATGCTGAATCATTGGCAGGTTTGGTGCAGCTTGTTTCTGTCACACAGTAAGGGACTGTTTTTGTTGAATCTTGAAAGAACAACTTTCTTGTTCCCAGTAGCTTGCTACAGGATACTGAGCACTCGTGTCAGGACACTCATTTTTCAACACTTCAAAACTGTAAATTATATCTGACCATATAGAATGCAATTAAAGTGAATATTGCAGAGTCTCTTGCTGCTGCTAGTCACTGTTTCTGGCAATTGTCATCATTTGTGACATAAGAAACAGCATGGGAGCCCAATGTCAGAGGTTGCATATCAGCTTCCATCCTGTCAGAACAAATTTAATATTTAAAGATGCAGTCAGAATACCGATCCTGGAATAACATCAGTGCAATGCAATGAAGAATCAAGACCTTAATATTTAATCCAACATTCAAGCTTTACATACAAAATCTCTTCTCACAGGATCAGAACAGATAGTCTCCAGCTCTGGAATCTTATATAGTTTGAATTTCATGTGTCATT
The DNA here is from genome assembly GCA_033439905.1 of Ceryle rudis. Taxonomy (NCBI): domain Eukaryota; kingdom Metazoa; phylum Chordata; class Aves; order Coraciiformes; family Cerylidae; genus Ceryle; species Ceryle rudis. The sequence goes on along the minus strand of JAAGNO010023258.1, from coordinate 50,458 downwards.
CAGCTATCACTGTTTTGCTAACCTGAGTTTCAGACTTGGCAGACATCAGTAATAACCTCACACTAGGTTCCAGGGCTAGACAACAGAGATGACAGGGTAATGCAATCCTCCTGCCCCCCTCATAAAAGCAGGAACACAGCTGTCCAGCACAGTGTGCTACACTTCCCATGATGATCTTGGCTACAGAAGGAACAAGACCAGAGGGAGATGGATAACTTAACAGACACACCAGAAGACACTTACGGGCTGCCCATAAGGGATCCTTCGGGTCAGCCTGGCACTGACAGTACTCTTTCCTCTCAAGTATTATACCCACTTTTGCTCACGCTCACTTATACAGTTCCTTCACACATCAGTTGTACTTAAGGCCTTCTATTCTGAAATAAAATTAGTAAGTGATGAAAATAACTCCTGTGTATCCACTTAATAATTCCAAAAGCAGAAGTCAAATGAAGACTGTACACATTCCCTGTCTTTTCTCTTGTAACTTCCTAAGCACCACAGAGGAGCTACAGCCTCACCTCTGGAGCACATTCCTTTCATCAGTGCACAAGAACCTGGGTTTGGCATCCAACAGTGCAAAGGCCACTCCTCTGCTTTCACTCCAGTCTAATATTTTGTGTGCTGTTTGTTGCTGTGTATCCAGGCACAGCAGTGAACCCTGCTCCCACTCACTGATAATAAGTGCTGTAGCTCCCAGTCTCTGAACATTTACCCTTAGTCACTCATTACAGAGACAAAAACAAGACGCTAGAATAGTAAATAATACATTTCTTGTTTGTTATTACATACCTCCTCTGAATTTCAGCAAACATTATTCCGTAATGTGAGAAACATACAGTAAAATCCAACACAGTAACTTCAGACTGCAGTCTACATACATAATAATCTACATCTGAGGTGATGGCATATGATAGCATCAAGTTCTGCAGAGTTTGTTACTAGTTTAACTAGTACACATCAACAGATGCAGGTCTCACTGCCAGTGGATGGTTAAGACTAGTTTAAATTCAACACACAGCATTTATTTTTACTGGAATCCAGTGATAACCATGTTATCTTCAATAATTTGAAAATAAATAAATAAAATTCTCTGTGATTAGGAATAGGGAAATGGTTAGTGACCAAGTTAACTTTTAAAGCATTGTTACCACTGACATTGAGATCCATCTTTGAATATTATTTTTCCACTCTGTGATCTGAGGCCAGCAGAGTAATGGGCAGCACGCTCTGCTTCCTTGCAAAGGCACTGCAGCTACAGCACTACAACTGTCCCACAACCTGCCTTCATCCCATGGAAAGTGGCATGGTCTGAACAGGGAGGAAAACAGAAAATATACTGTGTCACTGAAGAACAGATGGTTCAATGAATGGATATACAGAAATTGATGGGCGATTTAAGTTTTCAGCTTGACAGGAAGTTCAGGTTTCATGTTGTAGACATAAGGTTTCTCCCATAGTGCAATTAAGAGAGTACTAGTGACCATTTCACATGAACTTAGAGTAATAAATATTTTGTGAGAAGGAAAACAAGAATAATTACATTATAATAACGAGAGGGAGAGGAGAGCACATATGAGAACCAGGAAAAGGCAGAAGGCTATGACCCTGAGCTTGGGACTTGGCCCAGAAGCACAGATGAATAGCTCCCAAACTGAAGGTGTTCTTCCAGCATGGCAAATCTGTTTAGCGATCTTCTATAGGCAAGAACATTAACAGTGAAGTTACTACCTTATTGTTAAGGCTGTTAGCTCTTTACTGCATGCTAAATCAAATACTTTCACTGGGTTTTCTCTGGATAAGCATTTAAAATTATAAAATTTGTCTTTTATTGGAGACCCTCATGTTTTGCCAGACATGCTGCAGTCTTTAACTTTTTTTTGAACAATTGCGGATTTGGAGCTTTATTTCTTACACTTGGGAGTTCCCAGCTCAACCCATAGTTCATAATACTAATGGGAGGCTTTTTTACCCCAATTACATTGCCTAAAGATTTCTTTTCCTTTAGGTCACACATTTCTCATTTCCTGTCCAAATTGAATTATAATTCATCACAGCTACTGGCATTTTATTCAGCGGTTAGCTTGTGCTTATTTTATTTTTTTTTTCTGTTGGACAAGCTGCAGGAACAGTTGTCTTTGAATCACAGTTATTAAAATTGTATAATGGAAGTAATTTGCATTCCTATTATGTCTACCCTTGGCCTGATACAGCAATGGACCCTCTAGGAACTAGTGCATTCTTCAAGTTCTCCCTGAGGTGATGTGGATTTGCAGAGACCCTGTGCCTCACACTAAAAGAGTAGAGGATCTGGCAAACAAAATAATTTTCTCTCAAGAAAAAAAAAGCCATATGAAAACATAGTTCTGTAACCTGCTTAATTCATTCACACTAATGCAAAGGGGAATGCTGTAGGCTGTCATTTATAATTTGGTTTGTTTTCCAGAACATGCAAAACATCAACAGAACAGAGTAGATGTGCCACAGAGATGCTGACAGTTATTTGCTGTTTATCACGGTATAGGTTAATGGAGCTAAAATGCCCAACAATTAGAAAAAGTCTCCAACACCACATTTCTAACAGAATAATCCAATTAGATTGCTTAGACCTAATCAAGCTAGGCTCTGAGCACTGCAAGTGAAGGATAAGATTCAGTACTTGCACTCAGTCTAGGACAACGTACCCTGTTTAAGACATAATACACCTTCACTGCTCCCTTACCACCTATACTGGCAAATTTCTTGCAGTACATGGAGCGGTGTCAGCCCAAAGCAGTTGCTCTCCTCACAGCTCTGTTATGTTTAGAGGACAGGGTGCTAGTTTAAAGGTAAGTGCTTGGGTCAAAGGTTTAAGCTAACTGAGTTTTAAATTGCCAAAATGCCAAGCTGGTTGAGTTTTCAGAAGTGCTGCACATTCCACATGAGCTGCTCCAGCAGAGGTGCTGTCTGTACACCCACACGAGAAGAGAATCTCACTAGCAGAATCTCAGCTTGAAGAGCTGGGGGCCAGCAGTACCACGTACAAAATGTCTGCTAATGGAGTGCCATTCCTGCCCAAGAGTCTCTGGCCACTGTCTCAGTGCCTGCAACATCAGCAGATACATTCTGTATGTCCTAGAAAGAGAGCCATGTGCTAACCCCTCTACTTCCTCTTTTCCCTGTTTATATCATCCGCTTCTTTCCTTTCATAAAGTCATGGTTTTCCCCCCGATCCTCAAATGTGTTCTAGCCTTTTATTGGTTATACTGGGCAACAAGGAAAAATGAACAAAAGTTTAACAACTGGAATCTATTGACCTGGGCAAGAGAATTAAAGAACTAGAAATCAGACAATACAATCAAGTTGTCATCTTTCTTTGAAAACTTAAAAAGGAGTTTGGTCATCTGTAGCACAAAACCAGAAGGTCACCATTTCCATGAGGATGTTCTTGTAAATGCAGTTGAATTAGATCTCTCAATCTTCTTTCAGTGATCTGCCTTCAGAATCCCAAGTTTAAAATGAACTCTGCTCATTACTAAAACTGGAAGAGCAATACGTTGAAGATTGAGGTGCACAAGTTTTTCTTTTCTTAAGCTCCTTTATCGAGACATATTTATTGTGAGCAAGCTGTTACAGAGGTAAAACTTGCCTACAATTACTCACTGGAGCATCACTTGGGTTTCAGATAACAGCTAATATGGCAGCATTTATGGTAGTAAGACCTAAAGTATTGAAACTAGTAGAGAAAAAGTTCAATATTTGAACAGTAGGAAAACTTTGTTACAAATTAAAAAAAATGAGTGGGACAAAATAGCGTTATTGTAGGAGACACCAGATCTGTTACCAATATTGAAAATGCACAGCTGTTGTTGGAAATTCATAGTATGCTCAAAGTTCAGGACCAAAAGCTGAGTAACGTACATTAATAAGAAATAATTAATAGCAATTGGAAAGTCACTGAAATATATAAGATAAATTAAATCAGATAATTACATTATTAAAGGGGAAATTAAATAATTCTAACTTGATTCAGTAGGTTTTGGCTTTCATTCCTATTTCTTTAGAGACACATGGAATTTCTAGGTGCAACTGAGGGATTCTTTAAACTTCTTTATCTTAGGAGGGGCCTCTAAATGAAGCTGCGGTGTGGCGTTAAGATTAATTTTGTGGACAGACACACAACAGCCTGACTTCTTGTGGTTTGCAGTAATCTAACGACACCAGAGTTAAAGATTAATGCAGAGATCTAGCAGATATTTGTCCAAGCCCTCCTGTGACATCTGAAACAGCTTAGCAAGATGGACCCAAACCATTCTATGGTACTATGATTTTTAAAAAGGAAATGAGTAGTTGCTAGACAAAAAAAAAACTATTGGCATCTTGGTTCAGTTTCTGCCTCAAATGTGACATTTAATTGCCTGCTAACTCCAAAGGGAAATCTTAATTCTATAGAATAATGTGCATTACATCATTTACGTTTACATATGTTTATTCTAAGAATACTCATTCAAGAGGAGCTATTTATTTTTCCTTCTGTTCTTCAGGGACACGCATTGCCCAAGTAATCCTGAATTTACCTACTGATAGAGAACTGTCAGAGTTTCTTACATCACTGCTATGAACATCTTTTTATCACCAGAGAGAATTAAAAAATAGGCAGGCAAGTTTCATCACATTTGCCACAGGCTGAGCAGAAACAGGGCAGAAAGTTTGACAAGCTCCCTCAGTTTAGCAGCTTTATGCTAGCTACCTGTATACATGCTTTTCCTGTTGCAAAACTAAAGTGATATGAGGTTTCTTACCTGGAAGTGATTAAATATCTTATTTACTACTTTAAATAACCTTTCATCCTTCACAGTAATGCTTCTGCTCTTGTCAAAAAAGGATAAAGTGTCATTAAGTGATCTGCTGTGGTTATAATAGTGCATACAAGGAACTGTTTTAATTTATTTTAGTGAGGTGGCTAGGGATACAGAGCTTTGGCAATTATAAAACCAAACCAAAACACAACAGAAGACCTAAAACACAGACCAGAAAAATATTTGTGTTATTTAAAGAACAAAATGTTGAGGTAATAGTCTCAAATGAAATGAGTAAATCATAAGCTTCCATCCTGTTTTTTGTCTGTTTGGTGTTTTAAACTATGTAGTTTAAGTTCAGAGGTGTCATCTGAAAAACTAAAGGATATACTATCAGACTAAAAGACTTAAAAACCCCACTCCTGCACTCCAAACCCCTGATCTAACACAACACAGCATTGTATTAGATCCAGAACCCTCTTGGTTTGAGATAAATACCTAACGTGTACATTCATATTAATACATCAGGTAGGTCATTCAGAACCAAAAGTTACTTGCTATGTTGTGCAGCTGGTTTTATCCTCTATTGCTCACTGCAACAGTATTGAATTATTTTATGAAGGCAGATCAAGTTTTAGCACTGTAAAGATCACTAGACAGATGCACAGTTTCCAAAAAGCAGCTTTTGCTAAATAAAAACCAAACAAACAAAAAAGAAAAAAGGAAGCTTTCACTACTGAAAAGAAACAAAGAAACCTGCCCACTTCAGCAAGTGCAGTGACTCAAAGCAATAGTGACACCGAGTTGGAACAGAGTACAGTTATACTACAGCAATTTTCTGAAATCCTAGTAGCAAAGATAAAAGAAGACCTGTTCTATGAAAAACACCAAGAAGTAGAAGAAAATTGTCTTGGGCCACAAGATAGAATTGATGGTAGAAGATATTTGCTCTATTACTTTGTGCATGAAAACATTAGTTTGAGCTTTAAGCCACATTTTAGAAGCTTCACTTTTCTCCCTTTCCAGCACAGAAAAGGTAAATATGACCATCAGATAAGATACACCATATCCTGGAAAACAACCATAAAGAGGTGTTTAGTGAAAACATAATTTTGCATGAATAATTACTTTTTACTTGCTAAAAATCATAAAAATTCCAAAATTTCATGAAGTAAACCATAAGGTAGGGTTTTGTTTTTTAAAGAAGACTCAAAAAGGATACCATGAAAGGAAGTTCTTTAGTTTCAGTACTCATACTTTCATTTATTGCTAACAATTTGGGAAAAAAAAAATCAATCCTAAGTAAACTCTAGTTATTAAAGAAATGCAATATCTTCTTAGTCACAGAAACTTAGACATTGCATTCAAAAACAGCTATCTTTCTTTTAGATCTGCTGTTCACCATTTCTCAAGTGCAGAAAACCATCACAGCCTTAATCCACAGGATATTGACCAATCATGATTATCTCCACATTCACAGCGAGATGTCAATATGATGTTTAAATCAAGGCAGCAAATAAGTCCAGCCCATCCGAGCCAAGAGAAAAGTTACTTTAAAATATTTGGTGATCTGAAAGGCAAGTTTCATGTTTTTGTAATTTTCCAGATGTTTGAGGCTTTTTCCTCAAAGTTACCAGAAAAATATTTTCATGCTGATAGCCAAAATTAGCACCTATTTTATACAAACATACAGAGGACAGAGGGTCTAAGAGGGGTTGTAGAGGTGAGCCTAGTTCTAGTATTTCATAATTTGAGTGGTTTGAAAGCAAAGAACTTAAATTTTGTGGCTTTTTCTACTGTAATGTTTGTGTGTTTAAATTTTGTATGTATATAGAAAGCTGCTAAGGCTTCTTGCACTGCCAGAAGTTAGTTTCTCCTTAGTAACTGTGTCAATATATTCCAAGCTTGTAAACACAGTAAATAAACTCTGAAGGGAATGCAGGCAGATTTCCCGTTAGATCACAAGAGTCCCAAAGTATTTAAAGCCAAAGTAAACAAATGGACACGCTGAAAAAAATTAATTCTAACCACTTATTTTCAGATGTAAGCTTACTAAGTATGTTTGATAATGGATAAAGAAGGGTAGCATTGTCATACTATCATTTGCAACAAAATAATAACCAGTACTCGAGACAGTCCATACGTATTGTACTAATTTGGGGTTTTGCACTAAGTGCAGAGTCATGTTTAATGGTACAATGAAAATATTCTCATGTCCTACACCATTTCATTAAAATCTCATTTTCTTTCCCTTCCTTCATGCCCCTAATTTCTATCCATCCATCTCACCCCACATAGCAATGGAATTCAAATTGTCTACAGAAGAAAGCCCTTTGGTTCTGTACTAAATTATGGTGCTCACTCAGTTTTCTGTCTGGACTAAATTAGGGAAGGCATGGTATTAGGGCTCACAAATGCCCTGTTATGCCTCCCTGAACTCCTCTTACATTTTATCCATGATTGTACTACTTTGTCCTTCTCCAGGGTAAATGGTAACAATCTTACCTTCTTTCTCTGATAAAGAAAAATCATGCCATACATCATTCATGGATGAGAAACTCCCTTAGTGGGCTGACCTGCCTCCATCTGCTTGAAATTAGAGAGCAGCTTGTGTCATACCCTGTGTGTTCAAAACAATCTCGCTTCCACCTCAGTGTCTGAGATGTCAGAATGACTAGTCCAAATGTGTAGCCTTCAGTTACCTTCAGAGACATTTCCCCCATTTGAGAAACGGGATACTCACAAATGTGTGCTTGTATACATGTATATAATATGCACAGACACACGTGCACAAGCACTTATGCACACACACCTAATACAGGGCTGTGCTGTTCCACAGCCAAGCACTATCCTGCATTTTCAAGTCATGGCTATTCCAGGGAATACCAGACAGAAGTCCTAAAAAAATATATTTAGCCTCTGAATGGAGGTAGGGATTTCCAGTGAGCTCAGAAGATTGAAGAACTCTGTTACACAGAAGTGAAACTGTTCTACACAAAGGGCCAGGTATGTACAGGCTCACTGCTAAATATTCTCTTATAAACACTACTTTCCAAACAAAAATTCATACAGCTACAGAACATGCCTTTGTAGACAAGTCATATTGTACTTAAAAAGAGCTAGTGATTAATCTTTTTTCACGACATTTTTTTCCCCAGCAGTTTGTGAAAATAATACATGACTGACTGAAGGCCTAACACTTAGAGGCACCAATGGCTTAATTATTTAACAGTTCCTGGACTGCTGATATTTCCAGCCTGTGGACTTAGTTACAAGCTCAGACCTAGGGAATTCTGTTACTGAAAACAGATTATTAAATAATGAAATGCAGGCTTTGAAAAGCCTCCGAGATGTTTGCCTTTAGGAATAAGGGCAGCATTAAGAGATTTCTAATAAAATATTGAATGAATTAAGGGACTTCCTTTTTCTGTATGGGAAGGTTACATTTAAATCCCCTCATTGCATAGCAGCCTTAGGCAACACAACCTGACTTGACATTCTGTTGCCTGGAAAAGGATGAAGAAAGCAGGGGTTTCTACATGAAAGGTGGGAAGGACTCTTCCTTCTCCTCTCTACTTGTTCTCTAGGTTCCCTAGTTGAGTAGGGCTGTAGTGATTGAACTAAAACCATAGAAAGACTGCCTGACTTTCACTGGATTCTAAGAGTCCGTATGTTTATTTTCTGTCATTGAAGCTAAAGCAAAGGTAACTTTTGTTTGTGAAGCTCGTAATTGAAGCAGCCTTAAGCCAAGTCAAGACACGCAAGTAAGAGCAAGAGGTCCTGGCCATCTGTAAGCACAAAGACTGAAGGCCTGCAAGATCATTTGCTAAGTTCAACAATACTGGGGAAAGTCAAGAAAAACTGGTTGCTACTCTCAATCTCTAAAAGCTCTCTGAAAATTAAAAAAAACCAAACCAAAACAACAAAACAAACAAACCAACCACCACAACAGAAGTTTTGCAACTATCTTTGTAAAATTTTCTCCCTCCCAAACATTAATCTTCAAAATCTTTTCAATAGCAAGAAAAACTACAACCTAGGCTTTGTAAAACTTTGCCTGAGAACTGACTCAGTGATAACAGGACTGCAAAGGTCACTGATTCTTTCATCATAGTCACATCAAATAGAGTTGTGAGTATACACATCTTAGCATATACACATATAGCATCTTAGTTTCAGCTAACCATCTGATTCGCACCCGGAGCCACTCGCTTGTCAAATCCTGACAGCCAGCTCCTGTCACTGCACCTTTTCCTGACACACAAAGAAAGGGTTTCGCTGGTAGAGCTGTGTGATAAGGCATAAGAGGGTGCATGTACACTCCCAGGTGCAGGCTGTCAAACATCACCTCTGCTTTCCCTACCTCACCCCCAAGGTCCCAAAGAGTGAGCTGGGAAGCTGGGTAACAGCCTTAGTGATAATGACAGTGACAGCAATAGGTGACATAGCTGAATTTCTGTGTTACTGACACAAAATTCAATTATTTCTGGTGATAATGCCAACTGTTGTGATATTTCCAAAAACAACAAGTGCGAAAGGGTTTAGGCATCTGCAGATGGGTACAGGGCTTTTCCTTTACAAATCCTCAGCACAGGCTCATTGCTTGCTCCTTGCTTGAGACCTGCTGACCTCTGACAAAATATTCTTGCATTTTGCCGGGTAAAAAAAGGTGGAGAGTTGATCTTCAAGGCTGAAGGAAGGAGGAGTAGAGCTTTCCACCTGCCTAGTCCTTTTCCCAGGCAGGTGTGGTAGTACAGTAAGAGAAAAGCACAAAAAACCAAAATGAAAATGGTCACCCCAGGATATGTCATTGAGACTGTGCCCAGTCTTGCAATTCATACTGAAAGAAATACAAAAATGCATGGACATTCTGCTGCAGAAACAGTCCCAAATTCTTTGGGCTATTATTTATTTGCCATATTGGCTGGTATTTAGAGAACCAAGAATGGATTTACTGACTCCCAAAACACAAGTTTTAGCAGAATAATTATTTTCCCCGAAAACTCTTGGTGGAGTATATAAATTGTTCACAATAATTTCTCTCAAGTCATCTCTGACAGCAGAAAGCAGAGTGAAGCCACGACTGTCCAAAGTCAAAAGATGAATCCAAAAGGCTGTTTAACATAACTGCATTGACATTCTCAAGTCAGCTGGCTTGCAAAGAAAAACTTCCTGCTCTCAAGCCTGACAGTAACATACTACTCAGATGAAAGAAGGGAGGAAGAAGTAATCTTCTCTTTTACCAAAAATTAAATAATTACCACCTTCCTCAAAACTGAGTATAAAGGACTCAAATCTAGAATGAAGTTACTTAAGCTGATACCAAGGGAACAACTGTGACAGTTTTAGTCAGACCTAACAGCTCATCCCATCAAGATGTCAAAAAAATAGCATATTAGTTAAGAACAGCAGAGTTAACAAAATTAAATCATTGCTAAGCCACAAATATATTAAGTTGCAAAACGTACATTTTCCCAGAATTCTTATCTTAGCTCTTCAATATTTCTAGATAGAAATAGATATATTAGATTATTGCAATATTTCCAAATGTTTGTAAACAGTTTTCCAGAATAAAGTAATTGCACAACATAATTCTATCACCTCTCCCTACTCAGTGTAATTGTACTTAATTCCAAGCAGTGGTTGAAGTCTTATTTTAAATAAATAAACCCACAATAAACTATAACTTTCCATTCCACGAGGCTGAAACAGCTGGTTTACAAACAAAAGAGAGAAGAAAACTCTCTTTAACAGACTGATGTATTACAGCATGAAAGATTGAGTAGCCAACACAAAAGATTTAAAAAAAATAAAAATTCTTTGAATCCTGCTGGAAAAATAATTCACCTAAATCTTTAGTTCCACCAGACACTAGAGCTACTCCCTTAATACCTCCCTCCCTCCAACTGTCATAGCCCAGACATTCTTTGAGTCTGTCTACAGGCTGCAATTCCCCTTGCACCTTATGAGGCCAAACTGAATTTGACACTGACTGAATAACAGCTCTAAATGGCTCCCCCAGAAGAAAGCAGTATTTGTTCTTTCCTTTACTTGAAAGGTCTATAGCACAGAGAAACAGCAAAACCAAAGAGCTCCTGAGTATGTTTTCCCCTAACTATAACTCCACCTTGCTGAGCATGCAGTGGATCATTCCCCTCATCCTACCTAATCCTCATCTGTGGATGTGGTTCATATCAAAAGGTCTGGATTCTTCACTACGATTACAAGACAGATAAGAAGGAAAAATTCAAGAGAATCACTGTGTAAGAGAATACTTCTGTCTGATACTAACACAAAGGAAAGCTAAAAAAAACAGTAAGGGAGTGGGGGGATTATAAAAATAATTCAGACCCATTAGGATATAGATATGTATCCAACAAAACTCTGAAATCCAAGACTTGTCAGACCAGTAAACTTTCATTTTTATGGACATCTACATCTTGGTCACATTTTTCTATGAATCCATAATCTTTTGTTTTCCCTGTAAGAAGTCATTCCCAATACTTGTTCCTGGACAGTTGCTACTCCCATGACATACTTGCTGTCAGAGTTTCGCTCTGTACAAATCACCTCAGCTGGAATGTAGATCATTTAGCATGGGATGTGTGACTTACATGAGGGTCATTAATTCTTGATATATCTGAAAAACTCTTGATCTTAGTCTAAGTCTTTTAAGCGAACTTTTCAAAAAGGAAAGAGAAAGGCAGGTTGAAACACTAACTGATCTTCTTGTCTGCCAGGAGCCAGTTCACAAAACTGTCCCACCTCTGCCTATGCAAGTGAAAGAGAAAGTAGAGAAACTCACCCTAATTCTATTTCCAAGGGCTACAAAAATTATAATTATTACAGCTCAAGAGTGTCAAGTCTATTTAAGGCCCTGTGCAATTTCTTATTCAACAGCTTCCAATAAAGACACTGAAGTTTCTTAATCTTAGACAACAACAAAATACCTACATAGTATTTCTCTGGAAGAGAAGTGACATGTCACAGAAATCACTTTCAGATTATTTGTGGAATTGTTCTTTTACAGATACATTCTTTGTTGCACTGTAAGGAAGCAAGCCAGCATCCAAAGAAGAGCAGATCCACATAGGCTAGTTTCCCCTCACAGTTTATACAGACAGATATAGTCTTGAAATAAACATTTTGCTGAAGCAGTCTTTAAATCAAACTGAAATGCAAGTGTTAACCCTTCACAGCTGTAACTGCAGAGAAAGTCTTCTTGTGGATCAAATCCAATATAACTGTAGTTGTTTGTTTTGAGAAACTAGTCCAATAGCTTGCAGAAGCTCACAGGAAACATTGAGTATAAACTCACAGCATTTACTGTCACCAGAGCATCATACATCCATCTAACACAGAGAGAAGCAGAACCTAATGCGTCACTAAAGAACAATTAAAAAATTACTTTCACTTCAAGTACACCAGATCACTAGTGATGCATTTATCACAGAGTAGAAGCGTAACGGAAGACTTAACAAGCAGACATACAGAAAGGGCCCAGGATCATGTGCTGTACCTGGGGGAGGAAAAAAAAAAAAAAAGCAAGCTTTGATTTAGAAAACAGTACATGTTGTGGACTTTTTTCCTGAAGCCCTGGTTTGTTGCTAATAAAATTTTTTTTTATTTAGAAGGTCATTTCATTTTGCTTACACAATTTTTTTTTCCTTGGTCAGCTTTTTTCACCTAAAGGCATGATTTGCTTCTTTTCCTTTGGATGTGATTACAATAATTACATACCACTATCATAAATCCCACTATGCCTTCTTGAATTAATTTAAAATACAAGAAGCACCATTTCATGCTTCACAGCATTTATGTCTAAGAGCTTTGTAAGCAGTAAGTGACCTGCAAGTATAATAAACAGCTTTATTTTTATTTTCTTTAATAATCTGGGCAGACAGTGTTCATGTGTCAGAATCACAGTTATGCAAAATGAACCTTTGAACAATGGTCCAGTGCATCCAGATATGTCTGATAGTTGGGCCAAGACATTCTGGAGCTCTTCAATATTTATTTCAGGCTATGATTGACTGGTTGGTGGAGATATTTGTCAAACGTTTTCAACGTTGACTCTATTAATATGGATTAAATTGTCTAGTGCAAACAGATGGTAACAGAAAGATGAGAAAAACAGCTCTTCAATTTGCAGGGGAGACTCTTTCCTATTCTAGGGACTCTGCAGTGTGGCTCCATCTGGATTTCTAAGCAGCACTGAGCTCCAAGGAGTTTGGAAACATTCAGTTTAGTGTATGTGGCTTAATTTCTCACCCTTTGCAGAATCAGAGAATGGTTGAGGTTGGAAGGGACCTTTGGAGGTCATCTGCTCCAACCCCCCTGCTCAAGCAGGGCCATCTAGAGCCAGATGTCCAGATGGCATTTGAGTATCTCCAGGGTGGGAGATTTCATAACCTTTCTAGGCAGTGAGTGCCAATGCTCAGTTGCCCTCAGAGCACAGAAGTGGTTTTTGCTGTTCAGGCAGCATCTCCCATGTTTCACTTTGTGTCCACTGCCTCTTGTCCTGGCACCAAGAGCCGCTGAAAAGAGCCTGGCTCCATCTTCTTTGTGTCCTACTTTCAGGTATTTTTAGACATCGATAAGATCCCACATGAGCCTCCTCTGAGCTAAACAGTCCAGGCTCTCTCCACCTTCCCTCACACAAGAGTCATTCAATCATCTTAGTGGCCCTTCACTGGACTTACTCCAGTAGTTTCATCTCTCGTACTAGAAAGCTGCACACGGTGCTCCAGATGTGGCCTTATGAGTGCTGAGTGCAGGAGAAGCATCACCACACTCCTCCTAACACAGCTCACCAAATAAATAACCAATACACACCAAATGTATAATGAAGAAATATAGGACGCAACTTCACAGTAAAATTAGCAGCGGTTTGCTCTTTGCAATAGAAGGCTGAGCTTCGATTCTGCTGACAACCTAATTAGTTTACATTTGATTACCGGTGATGCCAGATGCAGAGCCAGAGTGTGACGGTGGTAATGGACAGGTGGATGCAGAGAATGATCCAAACAAAGTCTACTCAGGGACCAAGTAGTTATATGAATGGATGGGACATTTTTTCTACTGCAGCATCAGGGAAGAATTTTGCCCTCCAGCATCCCCAAAGAGAAAAAGATGGTAGCATGATAGGAAAGAAGATTATCTAGGAACTTAATGCTCTATATTCCCTGAAATAGGGTAGCTTTGGGCAGCTTTCTACTAAGCAGAGAAATAAAAGTTCTTTCCTACTTAAGGTGAAATTTGCCCCTAAGCTACCCAGGGCCTGATACAGTACTGCACTGGCCTGGATCCAGACTATAAATAATTTGCCTTAGTCTACACTTTAAAACTTCATTAACTATGACCTTTCAAAATAAATTAAGCTTGACTCTCACCTTGAAGCATCTACTTTCTGCTGTCCTAAAAATTTTCATAACATTAACTTAAAAAAAACCATTAAAAGATATTATGTTATTTAGAAAGCAAATAAAAAATAATGAGCCTGCATCTCTTAAATACATCAGATTTTTCTCCCTTCTGACTGATTTTTAATCTGTCTTTATTTTCAAATATTACAGGGATTTTATTTATTTTGTTTTATTTTTTTAGTAATCTTCTTTGGAAGTAGCAAATAAAAAACGCAGGTTTCTCAGTAGACATCTCTTCACTAAATAAACCTTGCTTCCTGCTATTTCTTGTGCTTGATTAGTTAGAAATAATTGCTCTCAGACTTTCATGGTCCATTATGGCTCTCTGGTCCCAAGACCTCCCCTTGGCCCGACTTACAAAGGGCAAGAAATTGGCTCTTCCACTTGCTGACATGTGGCTGGTGAAATCTGTAGGGAAGTCTTGTAGTGGTGAAGGGCACATGAATCAAAGATGATAGCAAAATACAACTGTCCCTCATTACAACAGCAGCTGAACAATTCACCCTGATTTTCAAGCAGACACGGTTCTCCTACTTTTATCAAACACAATAAAGAGACTTCATTATAAATATGAATGCAAGGGGCCAGGTTCCATAAATCTAAAAACAGGAGAGGTTGTGTTCAAGTCAAAGCAGCCAAGCTGGTAAATTGGCATGAAAACCAACTAGAAAGTAATCTGTAGACAATGAACAAGAATTTTGACAACACATTTTTCCCCTCCTCTATAAACTGGCCTGATTTTTCAAGTAACGCAAGCAGGATTTGATACTAGATCTACATATATGGCCAAATTACAGTCATGGCTTTTGGAACTCTTCTAGAAGTGTATCGATACACAATTCTACAGAAACAGCTTTACGTGAACACTTCTCTTTCAATCTTCTGTTTCTTGTAAGCACAAAGAAGTCTTCACTTGCCTAGCCTTAGAGACTTCAGTTAATATCACAGCTAAAAGTTTTAAAAGATACACAGAATTTTCTACAATTAATTTGAGACTAACCTACTAGTCTATGAATCACTTAGTCCCAGGGACTTTTCAGTTGCCATTTGATCCAAATGTCCTCCTCTCAGAGGGGATCACTTCTGTTGTTGCAGTTAAACTATTTAGCATTGAACAAAGTCCAAGCAATGAAAAAATACCACAGGAATATTAATTACAAGAAAGTTAAAAAATGATTACATGAACTCACTGAAGTACTCCTACAACTGAATAAACCTTTGCAACTTCTATTTGAGAAGCCCAGCTGTCCCTGATGTTTTTTTAACCTCTGCAGAATTTGAGTTCTAGAAGGAAAGAAGATAGGGAGAGAGAGAGAGAAGGGGCAAGTTGTTTATTTGCTATACCCTTGATAAAAAAAGTTATAAAATTTGTACTTTTTTTTTAAATAGAGGAAGAGCATTCATCTGGGAAGACAGTTCCCATAGAAATCATCTCTGTTTGTGTGATTATTTCTCCTTGAATATTCTGACAGAGGAAGGGCAGCACGGGATCAGCTGGAAGCTATCACAGAAATACACCAAAACAGATGAGCTCTGCCTCTTTTACTTAGTTTTCCTCAGCAGATTGCTACCCTTTTGGGGGTCCCATGACATAAGGGATACACAAAACTTCATTTGTCTAGTGTCCTCAGCCTAGCTCACTTGCAGTGTTTAGCAGCCTTGTTCCATTGTTTCTCTGACTGAGAACATGGGCCTCTAATTAGCACAAGGACAGATTTACATGATGGTCAACGGACAGAGGGCACAAACACAGCACTTCAGATACCAGCATAAACCAGTAGAAATATTTAAAATGCCTCAAAAACTACAAATAAAAAAACCAACTACCTATTTTATAACCATTTAGCATTACTTTTAGATAATTCTTTTACTACATCAGGCTTTAAATGCAACTACATTTACAATTTGTTACTGTGTTTTAGTAATATAATAAACCAGTATGAATTTTATTCCCAGACTGATGGACTTTAATCCTATAATCCTGCCAAGAAAAACATTTCACATTCACTGCAGTAAACAAGAACTCTACAAATGTAGAAGGAAGTCATTTACCAGATGTTACTATTTGTCTTACAAGTCTGTCTTTGACTTTTGCTTATTTTCTCTTGACCTTGTAGGCTTCTCCCATACACACTTGGCACAGAAAAACAAGATGTGAAACCTTTGAAAGCCAGTTTTTATCCAACTAAAAAGTTCCTTGAGACTTAATACATATACCTTTTTGGTGTGCCAATAGAATTAGTCATATCATTTGACCACCACCAAAGAATCCCTGTATCATGTTTCTGACCTTTCTGAAACTATGCCATATACCTTTACACTTGACTTGAATCTTTTACAAGGTTCTTCAAGGTACAGAACAAATAAACCAAATAAAATCCCAGTTAAGAAAAGCAGTTAAATTACCTCATTAAAAAAATAATAGAAAAGGAAGACTAGATCATCTATGTTTGCTTATGACAATATATCCTTGCTATTATTAATGAGCCTTGCACAACAGTATCAGCAATTCAACAGATGAAATGAATGTAGGGACTTCTATTTCAGACTTAAAACAATATTCTCCCTTTCCCTCCTAAATAAACATGAGGCTGCTGTGGTCACAGCACCATACAGCATATGAAACACAGAGAGTCACTTACTGATACATTTGTTCGCATCCACACAAGCATTCAGCACGAATTCCTACTGCCTTAGCTAAACCTGAGGGTGTTGTGTGGATCACTGTTACTAGATCCATTTCACTGAACCAAGAACCTTCCTCTCACTAAGCATAGTTGGAACTAGAACATACCACCAGTGAAGCTGTTGAGTTTCCAGAACCACTGAGAAGTTTAAAAAAAATAAATAAACTTAAAACTAGTGTCCAGAGTAATAGCCCAAAAGTAGCTGTTGTAAATAGAAGAAAACACAGAACAAGCAAGTTGCAAAAGCACTTTCTGCTACACAGTCATTTTAGATTTGCCTGGGCTTTGCTTTCACCAGCTACATTTTAGCAACTCCAGAAGAACATGGGGGACACGTTGCTGTTTAAACTGTTATGTGCAGAAGGGATTTAGCCATGTACTTTTAGCACTTTTTCTTTTGCTACCACACTACTTTCTCTCCTTTTAGTAGCATGGGAAAAGAACTGAAACAAAGCAGGAAACATCTGGAGACCCAGCTCCCTACTTGCAGTGGTAGTAGAAGTACATTTCTCTCCATCATTGCTGTGAACAATGGGCAACTGGTCCATATTTGTGCCTATGGGATGCATGGGAAGAAATCTGTCGCTAGTTGACAGTGGAGGAATAGCACTCACACACTCAGTTTTGAGTTGAAACATAGTCCTGGCCCTTTGGTTTAAGCCAATCCTAGCAAAAAGGTGGAACTGAAAAGCAAACAAAAAACTGATCCTGAGGATAAAGTCAGGCCAGGCAACAGGATGCAGCTGTACTAAAGGAGCAGCCTAATTCAGCAAAAATGCTCTGGCCAGGACTGTAACCATGGGGCCAGCCACTGAAAAAGCAGCAGAGACCAAGATGCACATGTATTGCATCCAAGAACAGACCACCACCAGGAGTAAGAATGTTCTGGTTAGTAATAATACAGTGAGTCAGCTGGGGCTGCGAATCATACCAGGGGAAATTTAACTCCATAGGTATTTGAGCCTGTATAATCACAATACACATGATGCATTTGATTCATATTAGAGAATCCAGAATGCTCCTTCACTCTGGTTGAGGTTTTGTTTCCACTTGAACCAGGGTGCACATTTTTATCTCAATGCAGCATTGTGTCTGTGGCAGCTATTTGTCCTCAGAAGTTATGGAAAAGATCCAAGACCTAGAATGGCCTGGCATAAATAATTAAATGTCACATTCCCTGGAAAGATATTGAGAAGAAGATTAATATTACTAACTCTGGTAAGATGAAGAACAGAGATGTGGCCATAGTTAAGGCAAATAGTTTGGCTTCAACTCAACTGAACATATGAATCAACATTAAGTCCTTGGATTTGAGTTTGTCTTTCACTGAAGCTCTTACTCCATTGTTAGTTCTCTCCAGAAGTATTATTATGGCAAACAAGTATTTTGTAATATTGCAACATTTTAATCACTGCAGTCCTGCTCAGTCTGCCTGACAACCTGAATAGTCATTTTATCTTAAACAGTAATACTTAAACCAGAAGGGAAGCATTTAAAAATATATTACAAAACCAAATAATATCTAGAGATCATATTTAAGTTATCTTCTAACTACATACAATCTTTTCCTTAATTATTAACTTTATTTGGGTTACACCTGCTTTCACACAAATACATTACTATTCAAAAAAATGAGAAAACCATGATAGTTGCAGTTGCTTGAGCTATGACTAACAAAATGAGCACATACACGCAGTTTTATTCCCTTTCACATCTTTAAAATTCTGTTTTCTGTGATGTGCATCTTTCCGTTCAGAGGAAGTAATACATGTATGTTTTGCCAGAATATAGAGATGTAAGTAGATTAGAGAGAAAACACCAATAAAGGAAAAAGAAAAATGAGTAATTATCATATGATTCCCAAAAGCTACAAACACACACAAGCAAAACAAACTCACTGATAAAACAAAAGTGAAGTCAGAGAGTTTTAGTTTGTATTGGGTTGGGGTTTTTTCCCTGTAGTATTCTGGGAGCAGATTTTTAGACACATGCACAAGTAGTTTCAATGTATATGTCTCATGGATAGGAGCGCTAGCAAAATAATCCTTGGTTACTTTTCCTGTTGAACTGTCTCTTTATGCTTGCACAGCATCTGCACAAGAAACTTGCACATAATTAGGTGCCTGTTAGGGAAAAAGTGGCAAGAGACACTTATGTCAGAAATAGAGAAAAATCACACATGAAGTGAGTGACAAATAAAGGTTCTAATTAGCATAGTGGAAAATCAATTTTAAAAACCTCATGTTCAAGATGTGTTTTATATAAAGTCTGAAGTTGTTTTAGAAATATTTTGATGAACATAGATTCAGAAAAGAGCACAGCTGGGAAGGGAAGAAAAAGGCAATTAAAAGCAAAACTTCTGGAAGGGAGAATATATTTTGGGGTAAGGTTTTTCTCCCTTTGTTCTCTTTCCAAAGCCGTCAGAAACACAATGCCTACTTTTCCACTCATATCTTTAGAAAGATTAGATGAGTTAAGCATCAAGTTAGAAAAGAACTTTAAACATATGTAAAATCAAAAGGGCATATAATGATAGTAAAAATAAAAGGCATTTTCCACTTTAGTTTCACATCAGCTATTACTTGTTAATACATTGGTTACAACTGTAACTTCTCCAAGAAGGATATTGGTCCAGTGTTTCAGTCTCATATACCCAATGCCAATAATAACCATCACCTGTTTAAATACAGTATCAGGGATACTTAACTGGTATTATACAACTGCCACACTTACCAGTACCTCCTTTTCACTAAGCTTTTCTAAATATTTGATACAAATAGAAATAATTTGTGATGGTCAAATCCTGAAAACATAGCTACTGAAATTATTCTCTAAGTTTGAAAATATTCTGATAAGCATCCAAACTACTTGGAAGGGAAACCACAGCTGTCTTCCAATGAGCCAGCTAGAACCTAAACAACATACAACTGCACTTCTATCATATGCTCTTCTATTGATTCAGCAGTTGGAGTAGCTGCTACTTTCCTTGAGGCATTGCCTTTTCCTTACATTTAAGCTCCAAAAGCATACATTTTGTAACACCTGAGTTTTGCTTAATCAAGGTTGTCCTGTCTCACCATTAGTCTAGGTAACAGTGAATTTTAAGGACCCTATTCTTCTCTTGCTCCCATTGAGGAGCTCTATAACCGCTATGGAAGACTGAGTTCTTGTATAATAGTTTGCATAAATTGTTTAAAAAAGCAAGCAAACTACACTGGCCTGTAACCAAAACCAAATGAATTTGCACAGCAGATAAAAACCAAACAAACATGAGAAACGCAAAGTGTGAAGTCCTTATCATTTCTGCCTTAGGCTCATGTTTTTCTCTGTCAAGTTCACTGCTGCTTCTGTGGAGTGTAGTTCAGGGCATTTCAGTCATAGAGCAGCAAGCATCACAGTTCACACATTGAGTTATGCCAGAAGACAGCAAGGAGGGGGGTATACAGGAAGACAGAAGCCTGCTTATTAAAAAAATAGCAAGGGAGAATTTTGCTTTGAAAGAGTCATGGAAAAACACTGAGATCCTCAGCAGCTCAGTTAAACCATTTGCTTTAAAGGCAGCAATGTAGTTTTAAAAGAGACTACAAGAAACAAGTGAAAACAGTATGAATGATGCTGTGGCCTGGGCTAAGTGGTAGAACACGGAGAAAATGTTCTGCAGACCACTCTGAAACTCATATTCTGCAGGTGAATACGGGACACTGTTTCTCGATGTTCCAGCTAACTTTCCAGTTCTTTGTTCTGAACAAATCATGGGCAAAAGCAGACTTATGATCTGCAAAAGTGTTCAGGGAGATAGTTGTTCTATCATAGGCCTGATTTCTTTTTGTGCAATTAAATGTGAGCAGGAAATGCTTACACTTGAACTCCAAGTACTACTCATTCTTTTATCCACAAAGCCTCTGTTATTGAGTGCTGAATGAATCAGAGCCTGAACACAGACCTGAGAGAGTTGGATAATGGTGTATTTGGAGAGAAAGAAGCTTCAGGCCCTTCGGGCAGCGACAAAGCAAGCTCACATTGGTGTGAATGTAACCATTTTTATTTAGATAACAGAACAGCACAAACCCAATATGGCACAGGTGTAAGCTACTCAAAATGATTAGAGGTTGCTGTCAAAATAGAACAGTAAATAGAAATCTTAACACACTCATTTCCAGGGCATCAGCTAGACTGTATTCAATGTACAGTCTTATTCTTTCACCACATTTGGAACTGACCCTGAGCCCCCAGCCTCCACTCCAGCTTTGTGTAATTAGTGCACAGGAAGAAGTGGTGCACACTCTAGGGTAAGGATATGGCCACAGCTTCAATACGTACCCATCTTTTCTGTGTTCCATAGCATACACAAAACCATTTCTTGATTCAATCCTTTTGCTGATCAGGCATACGTAGTGATTGTTTCATTTGCTCATTATAAGAAAAGCAGAGGATCGGTAAAGACAACAGTTTGCTGATTTGGATTTCAGGACAGCTCAGTAATTCAGGTATCTGCAAGCAGCAAGCTTTTTTGGAGTCATATGCTAAGTCATACACTTAAGTAAAAAAATTTCCAATCTGCAAAACAAAATGTCTTGAAAAACCATGACACTGGATAGGAATAGAAAGCTTAGAGGATAATCAGCTACCCATGAAGTGCCTGGTGTACTGGTGGGACCAGAAAGGACAAATGCAATCAAGGGATACCTATGCAAGGGGAATCCAGAGCATCACAACAAAACTATTACACACCATTATCTGGCAGAGGTATCATGCTAACAATAGCATGTCCAGACTCTAAGGAGGGCCCTAATCACATGAAGACAGTTTTGAAAAGGTGAATAGGAGTAACTGATCATCAGAAGAACTATGGGCAATAATGTCAAATCTTAGGAGTGTAACCTGTCCAGCCTAACGGAAACCAGTTAAAGGGGTAACTTTATCCATTCTGCAAGTACTGGCCAGGAAATAGAAACAGGATAGAAAGTATGTTGACCTCATAAATTTATAGGGATATAATATGAATAGGACTTAAATCAGACAATTTCAAACCAGAAATAGAGAGTGTTTTGTTGGTTCTTAAACACTCAGCAAAAGTTCCTGTTGGAATATCATCTTTTTTTAAGAAAATAAGTTAACTTTTTTTTAAGAAAAAAAGACACTATTACTACATGGAATTAGTTTCTATTAACCTGAAACACTCAGTGTCAAAAGTCCCAAAAGACAAACTCCTTATAAAGAAGACAGAGGAGGACCCTTAACCTCCTGGATACTGGGGTAGTTTTCCTTTCTGAAAAACGATCATTATCTTTCAGCAGATGTGCCCAGGCCTCAGTATTGGCAGGCAGACTGTTTCTGCATTGGATAAGGAAAACAGTAAACAGAAAGTTTCCTCCCTTTCCCCCTTGATTTCAGATGTACTTCAAGTAACAGCTCCACTGAATATTTTCCTAAGGTATAGCTATGTGAACTGTAATGTATTTGTACTGACCAGCATTTGACTATGCTTAAGTTTAAAAAAAAAAAAACTTTTTAAAGGATGCATATGAAAATTCTCAGTGCAGGTCTGGCTGTACCTTTCTGCACAGCCCAGCAGATACAAAACTGACTTTATGCTGCGGCTGCACTGTTGTTACATTGCCAAGAGTGGTCCTTGCCAAAAATTCCCCCTCGTTTCAAAATTTAGGGGAATTTAAAGTACAGGATTGGATTTAGATCCAGATGACAGTCCAAACTGAGTTAGGAACAACATGGAACCAAAACGTCTACTAGTACATGCAGAACTGTACAGTTCCATAAGGACAGTCTGTTCTACTCTGAAGGGCAGCTCTGGCCAATGCAAAATTCTTCTGCCATCTCTTCCCTCTTTTCCTCTGTACTATAAGTCCAAAGATAAACTGGCTATTGTTTTAAAAGAAAGTATTTCAGTAGTTTCAAAGTTTTAAACTACATAAAGAATGGGTTTAGGGACACAGAAGAGGTAGGTATTCAAACTGAATGATAGCACAAATACAAGTACACTAACAGTCAAGTCAAGGCTTTTATCCACCTTGCCTTGCACTGCAGGATAAAATGAATTCTGAAGTTGGAGGGGGTGGAAACTTAGATGTATCAAAACATGCTCATAAATCAGAGGCACAGATAGCTTTACTATTTAAAAACAATCAAAGATTTAACAATTTATAATAATCTACTAAGCACAAAAGTTTAGTATTTGCTGCAGTGCCACTTGAGAAAATTATCTTCTCCAGGCTTAACTACAAATATGCACAGTAAAGGGTAACAGGACTAATTAACTGTTCTTTTGCATTTATAAAACTAGGTTTAATTAATGAAGGTTAAGGAAAGGGTTGAAAGAAAATCCAAGGAAAGTGATAACATGGGAAGAAGGAGAACTTAAGAGGAATGGCTGAGAGGTAGATGGCATGGTTCAAGCAGATGCTGCTGCAAGAGCCAGCCAAGAAGGGAGCTGGAGTTTGGCCAGAACAACATGTTGCCCACACGTCAAGGAATGGGGACTCTGAAATGGCAGACCTGAGGCAAAAAGTCAAATGAGCTTGCTGAAAGTTGCATGGAGGGCTGCCTCTGTATGTGCAAAAGGTTTTCAGTCTTCTGGAAGCAATGAAACTTTTTGATCTTAGAGATCAAATCAGACCACATTACTGAAGGGTCACTGAAGCAGCTTATTAGAGCTGTTCATTGTACTTTTATTGAGCAAGAGTTAAAGCTCATGTTTTGCAAGCTGGTGCTGACCGTTTAAAAGGAACAAAGTGACAAAGTAGACTTTACAAAGATGGACAATATTTTTTTTTTTTAAATCCAATTGTCTTCTAGAAAGACCATTTTATTTAGCTGGTTAATTTTCATTAGGAAACTTCCAGGGTTTCTCTGGAGTTTCTGACAACTGTATTTTCTCAAAAGGCATTCTTCCTCTTTTTCTTTTCCAAGAAGCTTTAGTTACAATGATGGTGCAGAACAATAACAGTTGAACATGATTTGTCTTAGAGATGTGTAAAGTAATGAAAAAAACATGAAGTCTTCACCTGCAGGACTATTTGCAGCAAATATTCTCTTACCCTAAAATTAAATATTTTGATGGCTTGCAAATGAATACAGCATGTAATAGTTAAAATGCTGGTTTTCCTACTGGGCACTTGGCCAACACTTAAGAAAGCAGTTACGGGTTCCCACTAAAGCACAGAGCATCTCCTGAGATTAGAGGTCTATACATCATGAGCTCATATGATTTTTATGTTCCAGTTCTCAGAAAAGCATTTTGCTTTCCTTGCTCATTGTCTACACATTTACTACATCAGAACAACAATCTCATTGTTTTATTTGCTAATAATTATGACCTTGGATTTAGAGGAAACCTTGTGTTTCAGCTAAAATTTGTATTTAAGTTCCTTTCTGAAGTAGAGGAGAAAAGAAAGAAATAGAACAAAGAACCAAAGAAAAGTATCAGGTACTGATGTTCACATAGTAAGTAAAAGCTATCAATTCCTTAACATTAGCATTTGCTTTTTCCAAGTCAACTGGCTCACTACAGTTGCTACATCTCCTTTCCTTCCTTCTAAAATGGATTCCAAGTGATTGACTTTAAATACACGAGACTGATCAGGTTTGCTTTGAATTACTTGGGGTTTTTACTTCAAATGAAACAAATTTATTTGAGCTATCTGATATTGCTTCCTGAGTATGATACACCTGGAAAGTGAC
This sequence comes from Ceryle rudis, assembly GCA_033439905.1. Taxonomy (NCBI): domain Eukaryota; kingdom Metazoa; phylum Chordata; class Aves; order Coraciiformes; family Cerylidae; genus Ceryle; species Ceryle rudis. The sequence continues at coordinate 25,870 of JAAGNO010023258.1, read as the reverse complement.
TCTGTTCTGCAAGTCTGTGAGGAAAACGTTCTTCAAGTGATAAATGTTTCTTGGAATGATTGGGCTGATAAACAACTTTAATGTATTTGAACCAATTTCCTATGCTAAATGACGTATCAGTCTCCAGGAAAATAAAAATAAAAAACCTCTTTACTTTAGCCATGGTAAAAGAAACAAGATTTTTCTTATTACAATGTAGAAGTAATAAAAAAGGTGTGCAGGAGCTATTTTCAGTGTCACACAAATACCCTGTACAAATTTTGGCTAGACTCTCTCCTCTTCAGTCTTTTCTGTTCTTGCATAAAATGACATTGTTGTCCTTATCAGTAGCTGTCAAAAGTGTTGATATGACCTGTCTTACCTACAGATTAGACAAACATTACAGATCATCCTGTAAAAAAGGGAAATATTACTAGTTTCATTGACTAGATAAGAAAAATATTGGTTAAAGGACCGATTAAAAGAGAAGATGCAGGTAGCTGAAGGGCAGTTCAAGCAGAATTTAGACATCTGAATTGAGGTCTATTGACAAAGAGCTTTGTCACATGAGATTTAATCATTGGCAAGAACCCACATTTTGCTAGTAATCTTATGTACATATCCAGAGGCACCAATATCATGAACCAAATCCTGGGCTATACGCAAACAAATTAGAAAATAATTAGGCCATAAAAGTGTATGTTCTTCATCCACAACCTCTGGAGTAGCAGTCATTAAACATTCAATATATACACTGAATTACCAGATAATGCTACTCAGAATGCAGAAGTGTCATATTACAGCCATAATTAGTCTTTCAGAAAAGCAAGATACCATGATTTGTAAATCACTAATGGAGGCTCATCTCTGAGGGAAATTTATCTCCTCTAAGAATAGGTAGGAATAAGAGGGGAAGGGATCTGTGATACACTTCTAGGTACTGGGTCACATACCCATAACAGGGCTGAAGCATGTTTTAGGCTTACATAAGTGCTCGAAGAGGAGCTGTTACTTGCCCCATTGCATATTCTAAATATAGAGTGGGACAAAAGGATAGTTCAAAGGGAAATGATAAGTAGGTAAAGCTGCAACTGCTCTCAAAATGTATGTTGATATATGTATTTTCCATATCCAACTAGGCACAATTCCTTCCAGCTGCCTTCAGAAAATTAACTACAGTTGAAACTTATTTTCTGTTCACTCTCTCATCTTTTCCTCCATACATCTGTTTTCCTGTTCTGAACCCCTCTCCCTCCTATTTCTTCCTCTACTACAAAAAAAAAAAGTAAATAACAATTTGTTGCTGAGGCACAGAGGGGGGAGAAGGTGCTGGGAGTGAAGATGGTATTAAAAAAATCTCCCATTGCAAGGTTTTCTGCTCCTGAAAAAGCCACAGATAGGAGAGAACACAGGAGCTGTGGTTATGTCTCCTAAGAGAGGCTACCTGCACAGCTGTAATCCATACACACCATCTTTATGTCAGTCATGTCAAGGGCAAGAGGCAACTAGACTTATTTATGGCAAGCTTCTCCTTTCAGTTCATACTTGAAGGTCTTGGCCAAAAGCTTTCTCAGCTGACCCATCCTGGCATCAGCCATTGACTTGGTCCACCACCTACTTTTAAAATCCAAATACCTCCCTACTCCTGCCAGCCTATGCACCATAAACACCAGCCAAGTTCCTCAAATAGTCTGGAGAACCTCCTGGAACTGGTTAACAAAATAGTCAGAAACTACTTAAATCTTTCAAGTGTGCTTCTTGACTAGTAGCCCTATCCAGACACAGATGCATCAGAACACTCCAAAGATGCCTCTTCATAAAAAAGGCTGAAATGTGTATTTAGTCCTACTTTCTCTTACTTATTACATGAAGTGTAGTACCCTCCCCATATGGGGTCAAGAAGTCACATGGAAAACCTGTTTACAACCCCTTGCATACTCTGTATACCATTATACACAACAAGCCTACATACCAGACTTTAAAGCCTACTTATACAATGCTCTTACCTTCCACAAGCCATGACTGTATGACACTAGTGATCTGGAACACAAAAAGGTTGCACCCAGCCTACACAAGCAGCTAGCAGGTTGTAGTGTTTAGGAAAGAAGGTTGAAATGATCCCCAATCATTTTCAGGCAAAACTCAACCTAAAATCCTTGATTTTCAGCTAAACTTTAGATTCTCATCCAGATTTGACAAAACCAGGAAGCATTCATTCCCCCTTGACTTCCCTACCTCTCTCCTGGTACAACAGGACTTCCTGGGAGCTGCTAAGCTGTATTTAAAAGAGGTAGAAACAGCTCCTCTGAACTGTTTTGATTTTAGAGTTTGAGAGCGTTAAGCTGGTGTGGGCTGCAGGGATCGATTAGATTTTGGCAGTTTTGCAAGATCAAGCTCCCAGTATACTTAGCTGTTCCACACAGGGTGGTGGTGGGGAAGCTGCTCCCGAAAAGTTAGCAGAAAGTGCATACAAAACGTGCCAGAGGGCACATCATAACTGTTGTGTGATTTTATTCCTAACACCTATACAGTCCACAAAAAATGTTTTTGTCTTAAGTTAGGTCAAAAGAAGATGTCAAGAAAAGAATAATAATAAAAAGGAACGGTCACAAGCAAGAAGTTATGAAAGCAAAGAGTGTTTTCACCTCTCTAGCTAGAGGTGATTGAAGAATGAGATGAGATACGTTCAACTGATCACAGGGTTATCACTCCACTAAAGTTTAGATCCAGTATGCCAAGAGTGACAAATTGCATAAACGGCAAGCAATTATGTAACATCAATAATCAGTTTATAAAAATAAGTGCTCTGCTATTAGGAGCTGTTTCTTTAGCTCATGTTTCTTCTGAGGTTTCCCAGCTGTGGGTACAAAGTATTCTTGCGACTTAATTTGTTAAGTTGGAGCAAAACTTATCCTTAAAACATTGGCCACCAGTCACCATTTCTTAACATTCATTTCATTAAAATTTCAGTGTTAAGAATTTTTTCTTTGGAGGTTTTGAAAGTTATCCTACAAATATTGCATGAAAGCAAAACATACTTATTTACTGCTTGCTTTTACGTTTTCAGCAAACTTAAAAATCAGATATATTTATTACTTTGTTTACCTGGAGATGGTTCTTTGAACGTTTTTGCTTTTTAGCTTATGTCTGGCAGTCAACAGAAGCAGACCTATAATTAGCCAGATGCCTAGCAAATCTTCAGTTATAGAACATAGTCCTTAGGTAACTCAGTTTAGAAACAAATTGGGAAGCAAGGAGCTAGACATTTTTGAAGTTTGTATTTACATATTAATCCTACTTTACACAGAATTCTCTCTCATAATACTCAAAAGTAGGAAAGAACAAATCTGAGAAAAAGTTTTTTGATTAGCTACTGATTTGAGACTCACTGGAAACTACATTTATCTGATTTTTCAGATTAGATACATGCATCCTGCAGAAGAAGCCACCTCAGTGAGAGAAAACATCCTCAGGATTCATCCTTCAGGAGACAACATCTGCATTTAGGAATGCTTATTAATGTCTCCTCTGTAGTCACACCAAGTTGCAATAAAAACTGTTCTTGCACGGGTGTTAACTAGTAGACACTGCTTCCTTTCTGCAAATTCTTTTTGTTATCCAAATGCAAGAAGATTCATGAAGCTGCAATCATAATAACTAATATGAAAAATATTTTACAAGATGCCAAGAAAAGTTGGGGGCAGGGAGAAATTTCTTCACATAAGCCATCAGAAAGTCCTGTTTAGAATTCTCACGAGAGTTAACCTGAATTATTGCTGCAGATCCATTTCTGAGTGTTAGTACTTAAAATAAATTTCATTAATATTTAGTCCTATGAAAGCAGCCTTGATGAAAATGTTCCAGCTAGTTAGGCAGCCAAAATTTCATTGCAGTGAGAAGGGATGATCACACACACATTCAAGGACAAATCTCATGAAACTCATGTTTGACAGGAAATTGTACAGGAAGCTAATTTAGAGAGATCAAAATGAGGGTGGTATGTTCCCAGGACCCAGGGCAAGTCAGAAATCTTGCAGCTGAATTTTGTACATATGGTAATTTGATCAGAGTGGATATAGCAGAGAAGGGAAGAAATAACTGAAAAATATAGAAAAAAAGAAAAATCGGCATGGGAACAAGAATTCAATTTCTTTAAGCACACCAGATTACAAAGACCCCAAATCAAAACAAAAGCTACTTTAATAAAGTAGGGTCAAAAATAACAAAATTTGGGATACATGCATCAGATACGGGTCACTTAAATTGTAGGGCTTGAAGTCACTATGCATGTGTTTTCATTTATCTTTTAGACAGTGGACTAAATGCACTCCTGCCTCAACACTGCACACTGAAAAATGGAGCATGAGAGCAAAACACAGGGAGAAACCAGCAGAGTTGAAGGTAACTATGCACAAAGCTTACTTCATTTTTATGTGTCCAGCATCAGATGATTATAAAATATTTGTCGTTTGTGTGTATTAGAAACAGGGAATGTGACTTTGCTATGTCCTCTGTATTTCCAGAGGATATAGGATAGAAAGGAATTTCAGAACTCTGTAGAAAATGTACGTGGGCTGCAGCCTGCAGATCACACAACCACTGTACATATCCTTTCAGTCAGCCATCTGGTGATTTGTGGTAGCATGAACTTTGATCACAAGTTGAAACAGTTTAATAACATGAAGTACAGCCATGTCCAAGTAATCCAAGTAAGAGCAGAGAGCAAAGCATTAATTTGAGCTAGAACAGTGGCTTTCTCTGGGAAAATTCACAATTTACTTTGTCCTTCTAGACGATTAAAATAATAAAATTTGGCATTTAACTTTCTGGTTTGTATCAAAACCCACATCATCTTTTGTTTGATCTTTTAACCAGCTGAAAGTTATAGCAGCTAAAGCATAAACAGTTTGAATGATTTTTCCTTTATTGTTCATAAACACAGGCAACTCCGCTAATACCAGTATGTGAACTGGAAGTAATTTGAACTTACATCCATTCTTTCAAGATGCACAAAATCCAACATTGGATATCTGCTTCTGCATACTTGTATTATAAGAGACATCTTGAATTTCTTTGGGGAGAATCTTAGAAACTGAACAGGAAAGGAGGAGGAGCAAGGAGTGGGAAAACAAGAAAATTTAGATGTTTCCCACACGGCTATAGGATTTCCCTGGGGCTTTACACAACCTGAGCCAAATTCTGCACTCAGTTACATTTGTAATATCTGGATGATTTCTGGAGAGGTGTGGATGCAGAGGAGGGGAACAAAATTTGGCACCCTATTTTTATTCCAGGAAAGATAAGAGAAAGGTAATTCTAAACCCCAGCTTAAAAGATCGATTCTTCTAAAATAAAACAATCCCAAGTACCAGTGTTCATAGAATGAACTGTACTTTATGCAATTCTTCATAGACTTGTTTAAAGCTGACAAAACCATAAGGAATCTATAAAAAAAAAATTTTGAATTTTAATTTAAAGCAAAGCAGGTCAGAAATCTGAAGGGCAAAAAAGAAGTGGGCAGTCAGCTTAAAGAAGTCCACAATGTCATGGACCTACAACAAATAGAAGTCCAGCATGAACTTCTAGGCTCACACAGAGCATGAAACTCTACATAGGACTGACAATGCAAGACAGTCCCATCATCAAGGCTGAAGGATATCAGTTTTTAGAAGCATGTACAAATGGGAAGACCCAGATAACAAGGCAAAAGTATGAGAAGCAGCAAACTGAAGTCACTTTTTTTCCCACTCTGCTGGATGATTCCACCCTCCCCCCCATTTCTGTATTCCTGTAAATTATGTGATACTACTTATTCTTGATGATGGGACCGCATTATGCGGTCAGACATTTCATCCACTTTGTCCTATATTCTCTAACCTTGTTGAAGTTATTTGGCTGAAAAAAATCAAAGTCAGTTCTTTGTGCATTTTGTGTTTTATTTTCAGGGACTTCTCCTGCAAGTGAAATAAGAAGAAAAACTCCTTCATTTTGCCTGATCTAAAAATGAACAGCCACCCTTCTCCACATTGTGAGCAGCAACACACAGTTCTCCCAGAACCTGACAGCATTACAAGCTGAACTGTAGATGACTATTCATTATACTGCTCCTTTAGTATTTTTGGAACTAGTTCAGTGGTCTGCAAACATACTGACCAGCCTCTAGGAAACTGGAGAGGTCTGAAGGAAGAAAGAAATTACTTAAGATGGAGAACTTCAATGTACTTAAGGTGTATCTTCATCTGGTTTTCCTCTGTTTCATGCTGAGGCCCCGTTTCCCAGTCATTAATACTAATACAGGTTCATAACCACATTCACTCTGAATTGAGCCCAACTTAGAAACAGGAATGGAGCAGAAGCTAAACCAGAGTCCACACAGTGCATACAACAGGGGCACAAGATACACCAAATGCGTTTCCCCCATCACAGTCCTTCCTAGATAATCCATCAGGTTTCTCATGCCTTACGCCTAACATACCAATACTTTGATGTAACAAAGCAAAAGCACAGATCTGACAGACCCAAAGCACTCCTCCCACTTTGGTTGCTGCTTCTCTTCCTTCCATGATATGGGAAACCTGTGGGGTTCTCCTACCTGCAAGTGTGGGCTTGCTGCCAGAAAAGTACCACAGCAACAGCATGAGGAAGCGATCTGACAACAAGCCATAGCAGCAAGCACCACTCTTAACAAGTGTATAAAATTGACAGCAGTGTACTTAAAAGCTCATATCCTGGATCACTGCCATAGTTCAGTTGCACACATGCTCAGATTATGCACTAGGTTCTTGACCAAGAAACCACAGTACAGCCCTTTCAAGTGTGCCTGCAGAGACTGAGATGGTTCCCCCATCCAGTATATTTGGTTAAGACAGCACAGAGCAAATAGAAGAGGTCTTCCTACCAGCTCAGAACACTACCAATCTTAGCCCTTTTTTCCCTGAGGCATCAGCAGCGCCCTCTTTATCACAGGTATTTGTCTATTTGTTCAGATAGATTTGTGGAGAATGAAGGAAGAACATGGGTACTGCTCTTCCCTGTGCTTTTCTCCATGTCCCATAACACCTACACAAAAGGTCAGGAACATGGTAGTCAAATGACTCCCATGCCTTAAGTATTCACAAACCAGCCAAACAGCTTCTCTACATGAAGAGCAGTCGCAGTACTAGTCACTGATGACTTATCGCAGCACACTACTGCAGCACTAACTACTACATGAGCATCTCCAAAGGCAAATTGACCCTCTCAGTACCTGGCCTTCTGTGCAATCACACACTTCTCACTCTGCCCACATGATTTGCTGATTCTCAAAAGACTTTGCCAGGTATGCTTCAGAAAAGGAGATGACAGAATTCCATTCTTAGGGATATCCCAGTAGGTATGAAGATGTTTATGCTGGCAAAGTAATAATAACAATAACAAAAAAGTAATAATGCTTGGGAACTGGCAGTAATCATTCCAGTAACATGCAGTTATTTTTTCCTTGATCACAAATACAGCTGTCTTAAAAAACATCTCTTTGAAACTGTTGTTCTAAGACTAACATACTTGAAAGGAATAGTTACTCCTTCACCCTGTTCTACTTTTCCTGAAAGAGAAATCAGTTACTGTTTCTAAACAGATATTCAATATGAATTTTCTTTCAAAGCATAAGGAGGAGAGGAGAGAAAAAGATGTAGGACTGGAGAACAAGCGCTTCAGTTAATGATGCAGGATTTTTGGTTTATAGATTCAGACATTTCTCAGTAATTCCTTTATACTATTGCCTAGCAGTAGACATTATATTACATCTGTTCAAAACTACTGTATTACGAGAGGATAAACCTCATCGAAAAGTTAAGAAACATAATTAATGTTTCTTCACAAAAAAAGTGGCGAGCTAAGGTTACTGTCAGTAACGGGAAATATAAACCAGCTTTGACTGAGCATTTAAATAAGCTTTTAACCACCAGAATGAGCTAAGACTCATAGTTAACAAGAAGTCTGGCATCACTGTTTGAGTTGATAATTCAGTCAATATTTTCTGAACCAAAAGCTGTTATCATAAGTGGTGATATCTTTCTATCCTGATGGCAGAGAGGCTGAAGTGTCAACTTCTTCAAATATTAAGCTTGAGCTAGACCTGGTCAAAAATTTTTGATATCTGAAAAAACACCAATTAAAAGCTCCCCCCTATTTCAAAGAAGGGCGCTGATTTCAGGAAGGACTCATGTTTTGCAAGAACTATTTTTTAAAGTTGTTTCAGCCTCTGTAGAACAATTAATTTTCTAGTCTGAAGTTTTATAAAGTTAACCCTCTAATTTTTCTCGTGTTCTCCAGCTTGAGCCTTCACAATACAAGTGTTCCACAGTATCTAACCACTTTAAAAGCAAACACAAAAGACCTTGTCTTTGCTCACCTTTCAACAACATCTAGATACCACTTTTCTGTTTTATCACTACTCTCAGTAACCTAGAGTTGCCATTTCAAGCTCTCCTTCAATAGGTCCCATATCTTGCTCCTGCCTCTGGATCACCACTGAATGAGTCATTAAGGCCCCTAGTGACTGTTAGTGCAAGTCTCAGAAAAAACCCAAATCTTAGAACCAGTACTGTCCTTGACCAACAATGAGATCCTTCACTTTTTATGACTCTGCTGTCTGTCACCTAATTCCATAATGATTCTCTCTTGTTCAATACCCAAATGTCTGCTTCTACTTCTGATCAGCCATGGATATCTTCTGATACTTCTTACATTAAAAAAAAACCCCAAAACAAAAAACATACAAACCAAAAAACACAGCAACATAAACAAAACAAACAAAAAACCCACAAATCGCTGAACTTCTCATGCTGTCCTTCACACTTGGGTAGAGCTCCCCGTAAACACCCACAAAGTTTTCAAGCATCTCCAAGGCTCTCTTGCTATGCTGCCCAGGAAATCATTAGTACTACTAGCTATAAAAGCTTTCATGCACTGCTACTACCAAGTTAGACAATACCATTTTATTGTTCTTTTGGCCTCCTTATCTTATTACCTAATTGGCCTCTTCTATGTACTAAGATTACAAATTTGAAGTTAGCTTTCTGCTCTTCATAATTTGTATGTTGCACAGCACAAGCTGACACTAAGTTCTCACTGCTGTTCATAGCAATTATAGTACCAGTGAAAAACACAAAATAAAACCTACAAGCTGTAGCAGAGAAACATTGAGTTGAGTTTTCAGAATGACAAGCAGGCAAGATGCCTACATCCTGCTGGATTTCAGATGCTTACATGCTTCCATAGAGGTTACTAGGAATCCACTGTCATCTTTGTTGCTACACAGAACCTTCTGCAAAAAAGAAGTTTCTCAAGATATGGCTTCTGAAGGATGTCACAAAAGATCAGCTCCATAGCTTTGACTCAAATCCACATTGTGACAACAGAACATTTCATAAAGAGGAAAATTACTTCCAATAATATTTGCTTGAGAATGAAAGCCAAAAAGCATACACTATACACATCTCAAAATAATAGATTGTTTTCTCTCAACCTTCCCCTTTAATGAGTATGCAAAAGATGAAGTGAAAGATATATGAGAAAGAGAATGAGAGAAAGTTCATGAGAGAGGTTATTCTCATAGCACTTATAATCTGGCTGACAGAGAGGTAATAAAAATTCATAAGAAATCTGTTCTTACTCAGTTTCCAGGAGAAAAATGTCTGGATATCTATCCAAAGTTGACTCAGCTTTGACATCTCTTGATCCCAAGTGCCTTATTTCTTTGTAACCAAAGGTATTGCAAAGTATTTACAGAAATCTACACATTTCCCTGTGGGTCTTGGTCTTGGGCCTGATCCAAGTGGAAAGGGATAAAAACCAAAAGCTAGAACAATCTTGGATACCAAAAAAACGTAACCAAACAAACAAAAAACCACCAGACAAAAACCCCACCACCCAACCCGCTACAGAAAGAGTTAAAACCTTGCCATTTGTCATAAACATAGTATATTATTTATATAGCTCTGCATGCACACTGTTCACAGTGCTTGCCTTGCAGTCGCAGCATTTGAATTGTCAGATAGTTATCAATACACATGGGCAGTTTTTAAAAGCGGGATTTTTTTAGCTATACCAATGAAAGTGAGGAATCCGATATGTCTCAAAGCAAGGAAACCAAAATAAAACCAACAGTGCCTGTAAAAAGAGACTATAGGCAGTGTGAATTTCAGCAGTGCACCCATGGGGTGTTCATAACATGCCTCAACTGCCTAATTATACTTTACACGTGCCAAACCTCTTTCAATTTTAAGTGACAATGATAAATATGTTCCAGATATACCTGTGTTTCTGATTTAGAGGACAGAACTAAACAATCTCTTAATACTTGATGTATGCAATTGTATTACTACAATACCCATAAGCTTTTATTATGGAAAAAACCACCCCACTTCCTGCTGTAATTTGTACAAAATAAAAGAAATTAACTAAAGAAAATATTACTTTGTAGAACTACTATAAAAACCCTGTTGTATTTGATAGTAGATCAAACATACAGTTCATGATTTCATGCTACTGGTCAGAGTCAATTTTTTTTTCCTTTGACATTTAAGGAACTGAGATGAAGTTTTCATAGTTATTTTTCCTCATGTTATGTTCCCCAAGCCAGTCTAAGACTCATATTAGTACGATAGTGATGCTGAGCATGGAAAATTTTCACCTCCAATGTAATTCTGAAAAGATCATTCCGTCTGATACTTGGTTGTTTAATCAAGGTATCCAATAAAAACTTTCAAGTTCAGTTCTAATTGCTCATCTCTGAAATTTTTTACTTAATTGAACATCTAATTATTTGATATCACCGTAAATCCAGAAAGTGCTGCTTCACACAATCTGTGCCCGGAAGATTGCAACCAGAATCTAACACATGGATTGCATTTAGAGAGGTGCTGTTCCAAATATTACTTCAGTTTCCACACTTTAGCCATAAAGACACACACTACTGTGCATGATTTACACATTTGTATTTGCTGTGTTTCTTACAGCTGTGAAGTTTCTTAACATTGGATTTTTTCAAAAAGGAAGGAAAGTGAGAAAGCAATGAATTATAGCAGCATTTTCACACTGCACATAAGCCACCTTGTAAATACAATGGGAGGTCAAAGATTACTGAAGCTTGAGAAATTACACAGCATCATCTCTAGCTTATGTCAGTGAGTAGTATCCATTTAGTTTCAGAAGGATTCGGATTAGGCTGTCTGGCTAGCTCCCAGCTGACTGTTTATATGCAGGGAAAGCAATAATTACATAGCCAGCAAGAGTGGAGTTTGCATGTATTGTCACTTTGTTATGCTTATATTGAAGGCTCCAATAGAGTCTTTACTGCTTAAAGCTACTCTGGGTGAACTAGAATAACTGAGTATCTGGGAGAGACATGTGTAAAGTGCAGTCCTCTTCCAAGCACACTTGCCTCTACATAAATTGTAAGCAAAGCTTGGAGCACAGAGGAAGACAATTATTTTTAGTGATAAGCTTTGTTCATGTTACCATTAACCTTTGAGGGCAAGCATAGCCTGCATTTCTCTCTGCCTTACACACTATATCAGTTAAGTACATTTTTGTTACGGAGTTTAAAACTGCCCAAGTGAGAAAGATCACAACCTTGGGACATACACTAATTTGAGTTCACAAAGTTTTTTGTTTTCTGTTTGCAACTTTTACTCACATATTTCTCTGGATAAAAAGAAATACAGAGGGAATTGATACAAAAGTTCACAATATCTCTTTTAACTTTATTATTACTTATACGCACAACATCCCCACACTTCGATTTCTTTGGTGTCTCCTAGTGACAAGATCTAAGTTATTGCGGCTGTTTAAACTTGAGCTGAAAGCATTTTACAGAAACTGTTACTAATGCTGCTAGAGAGATGGAACTGATTATTTAATTATTTGCAGATGTAGTCTTTTTTCCTAGTTCTTTCAGCTTGTGTTTGAGTTGAATACTTCAAACACACTTGTTCTAGACCCAATAAATTAAAATGTAGTAAATTATTAAGCAGCAGATATTTTTAATATTCCCAAGTGTGGGTCTGTGGTTCTTTCACAGACACAGATTCCAAAGACAAAGGTTTTGCAATAATAAGCTGCAGTTTAAGGTTCCAAGCATTATTCTCAACAAATATAATATAACCAGCTCCAGGTGGCCCTGCTTGAGCTGAGAGGGTTGGACCAGATCACCTCCAGAATGGTCTTGCAACTTCAGTCATTCTGCAAGTCTGTAATTCTGCAAATCTATGTGCACAGAAGTGGATATACAAGTACCTATTTTGTTTGGGAATTTAGCTTTTTGAAGAAGCGTCTCTTTGAGAGTCCAAATATTAAAGACATAAAGGGACTTCCCAAAAAAGTAAGAACATTAAGATGACAAGCAGAACATGAAAGGCATATTATTAAAAAACTGAAAGAGGAGTGGCAAAGGAAAAATTACAGGTTTTGCAGAGATGCAAATTATTGTTAATAAAATCTCTAATGAATATATACTGAAGTTTCTCTCAAAAAAAGACAAAGTGAATACTATCAAGTGGGTCAGTTATTTTCAATTTCTCTATTCAGACTCCTCTCAAACTCTGTCTCTGATCAGGATGCAGTCATACTATGGGGCCCATACAAAAAAGTATAAGCTAAGACCTAGTAAACACTTAGCTATGAACCTAATTTTATCAGTAACTGCATAGGTCTAATTTCAGCTACAAAGTCACAAGGACTTAAAAAGTCATGTCCCTTACCATTGTGAGATTGAGTCACTTAAGTGACAGTACCTATAAGTACATAACATCATGTATGTATCATTGTATATCCTTCTTCCCCACTCCTTACAGGCTCTAAGTCTTTTGGAACTAAGATCAGGACTTTTACCGAGTTGTTAGACATGCCTTGCAAAAAGCCTTTTCACACCAAGTAGAACACTGAACAAACAAATTCTTCTACAAAGTAGGAACACATCAATAAAGATGGATGAAGGCAGGAAGAAGGATATACAAATCATCACATTTAGGCATCTGTGCTAGGAGGATGATTTGCCTTTGCAGTAGATGAAGAGATCTCTCTCTCCCCAGAGACTAAGGAAGTTTTTAGACAGATGACTATTCTAGCTTAGGTGCACCAGTTAGGCGAGGTGAACACCAACACCTCTATTTGTTCATTGCTTACATTGAAGTGTTGTGAAAAGATTTTTCCTGATCACACAAGTCAGGACAGTAGCTATGCCACTATAAATATCATCTCAGGAGGAGAACAGGTAACTTTTAAACACAAAAAAAAGACTTAAATTTCATATAGACAGCAGGAATATGCATAATAATTATAATTTCAAAGCAAAGAAGCATTAAGAAGCTTTTCAATCAACACTGGTTCTGGTAAAGATTTTGTTGTACTATTTGCGTTGTAAGATTTTCAGTAATATCACCTTTTGTTTAGTTTCAAGTCTAAAATGGCTTCCCTTGTCTTCAAACTACAAGCTCTACATTTCAACTTGATCTACTTGCTCTGTTTCAGTGTTGACATACCCAAAATGTGCGTAACTGCCACTAACCCTTTTGTTAAGCTGGGAAGTGGCTGGTATCAGAAAGTTAGGTGGAATGGGGTTTTCAAAGGGATTTTTTCAACCATTTTGGTAATAAAAGGACCAAAACAGAGTCTTCCTCTGCTATCCCTATGAAAATCTACAGTAAGTCTGTTAATGTCAGTGTTGACAGAATTGTGAACGTATCTGCAAAAATCAGATAATCAATTCAACTGAAATCACTAGAATTCACCAGGGTAAACAAGGGCATGTTCCAGTACAAATGTGATCTGCAAGGCAGTTTTGTGACCTGAGATCATCGCTACCAATTTTTCTTACAAGTCACTGTACCATCTTATCCCTGCATCTAGGGCACTGCTACTACACATTGGATTAACTTGAGATGTGAATGTAGACTGTTGAAAACTTTCTAACCACCAGTTCAAACTGACTTTCCATAATACTGTTTATTAATAATATATAGAAAAATTATTATTTTCTTAATCAAGTTAGCAAAACTTTGCACACATGGGGTATATACAGTGATATAATCATACGTATCACAAATACAGGAAAGCATTATTTCAAAACACTGCAGAAAAAGCGTTCATTTTCTCAACTGCAATATAATATAGACTATCAGGGCATGGTTAGACCAAGTACTTCGGGTTGGTCCCATTAATAGTAACAACAGTAAAGGAAATATTTGCCAAAAATATACAGAGCATTTTTTTCCCAATACATTGCATATAACATTTTCCAAAACCAACTGCAATAAAACTCAAAAGTGGGATGAAAAAAATCATACAGGTCCAGCTCAACTCTAAGCATAGTGAGCAGAACAGTTCATTATGTTTAGTGCAAAGCAGAGACTTTGCCAGGGGCACACATTGCCCCTTGTCAATAACCTTACTAAGGTGTAAATAACATCATGTAAATTCCACTCTTCCCAGGGGAGAAAGGAAAGCTTTGCTATCCATGAGCTGGATAGCAAAGAAATATGGAGCTGTGTTATTCAGGATTTGTGCAATAGCTTTCCCCTTACATTCCAGCCAACTGTTTATTTACATGAAGCAATTCTAATGCATCTCATTTCACAATAGCGGCTTGAGCCAGTGCAGAAGCACACCAGGTGGGAATGGGAATATGTATTGCTGCTCAAAGGCTTTTTCAGGTCTCTTTACTTTAATTAGTTGCATTTACAAGCCTAACATCACAATCCAGATTAGATTAATTCACCTTACACTTTCTCACTGCTGCTAAAGAAGGCAACAGCTGGATCACTTTGAATTAGTTTTGAGTGTTATCAGTTGTGTGCTTACCATGTTTTAGGCAAACTAAACTAATAGACCAAAGGTCAAAGTTTCTGCTAAAGTGGGAAATAATTCCAATCAGAATCAGCTATTAAAAAAATTAAAACAGCAAGATTCAGATACAGTATGCACACTTTGATTGCAGGTAGGAAGCACATCACAGCTGCCACCTCATTCAGCCTTTTATTGGAGGTGAATGTGCAAAGAGTAAGAAACAACAATAGAGCGGCAGAGACATGGTTCAAGTCCCTGCTATAGGTTAGGCAGAAAAGCCATAGGATATAGCAGGATCCAAGGAAGAGGTGAAGCAACAAATATTATTACATAATATTCTGGACAAGTTTCTTTCTAAGGCTACTTCTGAGATGTTGGGCTTGCATGCTACTCCTAACAAAAGTCTGAACACAATCTCTCAATGACAAAGCCAACACGTGCGATGCTACGCACATGCAAGCACTCCTACAAGTGTTTTCCATCCTCCTGTCATCCCTCTGTACACTTTCAGCTACTTTTGCATATTTGTTTATAAGAGACAGTGGTATAAGCAAGAGAAAATAACACTACAACTCCTACCAGCAATGACAGAACTAGCATACAGAAGACCACTAAGGCAGAATAACTTTAGAATTTCCAGAAGTTTGGGGATTAAATTTATAGGCCAAACTTAATCATTCAATGGTTATATTTCCAGCTCCAATAAATATTAGTATCAATAGAGCAGCATATAATTTCTGCTTTTTTTTGCACAAGGAAATTTATTTCTTAGAGGTTGCGTGCTCTGCTAGTTATCTTCCTGTGACACACAAGTATAAAATCTATAAGAGGCAAGCTGATATTGTAAGGGCACATATATAAATCAGAAGTACTTTACTAGAGCAGTTAGTACTTACACCATATGATGGCACAGCAATCTCAGCAGTGATGATGCAGGTTTTTAATAGTAGCCTGTGGAAAGTTTCAGACATAGATTAAATGACAGGCCAGTAACGGTAGACACTGAAAGATCAGTTTCTAGTTGATGGTTTCACATTGTCTCAACTTGAAGAAAGGTCAGATATGCCTATATCATAAGAGGCAACCTTCTCAACTCACCTTTCAAAATGTTTTACTATACTGTAAAACATACATTTACAATTTAAGGTCATCATGTGCTTCATTCCTATAAAATATAGGACAGGAAGCAAAGGAAAACCTATATGGTTCTTCAGTAGAAGATGCCAGGCTCACAGCCCATATCTTATAAAACCACCCAGGGATGGAAATTAAAAAAAAAAAATATTCACCTCCACAGGGATTACATATTTCCCATACTATATAAGCATTCACATATAAACTTGTTCTACAGCTTGCAGGCTATCATTTATTATCTACTAGTTTTACTTCAGTCATATTTATTCATGGACTATATTATTGCATATGCTCTAGAGTATGCCTCTTGTTGAAAGGAATCTGGACTGGATTTATAGTAAAACACATCTTTCTTGTAGTTCTGAAGATACAAATTTTTCTTGGCAAGATATATTCTATGTTTTTCATTCTTTCTGGGGGTCTCTACTATCCTCTGTCTTAACATCTGACTCCAGTTTCATATTTTATCCTGTGCCCTTTCAAAAGTACTACAATGTACTTCCATGGAATTAAAAAAAAAAAAAAAAAAAAATCTTGCTTGTAACATTGACATGTCTGGATGCCATGTCAATGGCATTCAGTGACATTCATCCAACACAAGCTACCGGTATACACAGTATATTCCATGTCAGACACAGGAAGAGGAAAGTTTAGAACCAACAGCAGGTCTCTAATCACTTTGCTGGTTGTGACTTCACTAAGCATCCCCTCCAACATGGAGCTCATTATGTCTGTAGAGCTAATGTCAAGTCCCCCACAGCTTGAATTTGAATCCCTACCATCAGAAAGCAAACAGATATTTCCTCAATTAAAAAGAAAAGCAAATAAATGGAGGGAAGCTAATCAGCCCTGGAAGTGTGTAGAGAAACACTCTTAATGTACCCAATCCCTAATCTTCAATAGGGTTGTAATAGGCAGTGAGAAACCCTAATGCTTCTAAGGCAATGTTGGTGAAATAGCCACAGTAACTCTCTAGAATCATGACTGTTGGACTTACTGTTTTCCTGTTAATGCAGCTGACATTCTTAACTCTTCAGAGGAAAACCCCTTCTGTATATACTCTTTACTGTACAGCCACAGGAGCACAGACTCCTACATGGCCTTCTCTTTTTCACTGTGAAAATTCTAAAACTCCATATTGGCTCTCAAGCCTCTGTAACTAGGTAGACAAACTGAAGAGAACAATCCGTTCTTCAGTGAGGTCAAAGAAGATGCCAGTTGGAATTTTTTTTTTTTGAATTTTAAAACAGGCTAATCATGTAAAATGTCAATCTGACTTCCTCCACTAAAAGATCAGTCTCTAAAATGCAGTTTAGCATAGTATATTTGAGTCACTTGGGGTGAAATTCTAGCTTCACCGAGAGACAAAAATAATTTTCCAAGTGACTTCAAAGTGGTCAGGATTTCATTCCTTCTATGCTTCAGACATTTTATTTAGAGGAGGAATAAGCTGTTGAAGTTTAAAAAGTATGCTTCTTTTAGTTATTTTCAAATGCACCAAGATGCTGTAAGTACACAAATTCTTAAGTCATAAATGAGGAAGAAAACCTTTGAAATATCCCTGTAAAGAGAATACGCAGGCTTCTCATTAAAAGGTCTTATTTGGAAACAACAAATTGTAGCATGCCTTCCCATTCCTCACTCTCCTCTTATAACTCATATTTATTACCATTACTGGGATATGTTCTATAATTGGATACTGGCACAGATTGGTGGAAAGAGAAAAATCTTTCCAATCTGATTCAAAATAGGTTTTACTTTGTAAAACACACATGCAAAGAGTGAAAGATTAGCTCTTTACTCCCCAGTAGTTATTGAAACAATTTAGACATTTTAGTCTAGGTAAACTTTCAACCTGCAGTTTCTGAAGTTGTTTTTCTAGAGTATCTGGGTAATTTTGGGTAAGGTTTTTTTCATACTTTTTGGATAGCTTTCTACTAATGGACTTTGGCTGAGCAAACAGCATATTCCTTTCAAGAAATACCCTTTGAACAAAAATGGCCACTCAAAGAGTCACATGCTCCACAGTCATAAATAAAATAAATGTGCCACTCTACAGTCAGATTTAACTGCTGAAAATAATGCACATTGATTAGGCATGAATCAGTGATTTTAATTCAGTATCTATACAGAATACATATTAGAGGAATTAAGAAAAAACAGGAAAAGCATAAAAAGAATTAATAGTACAATGCAGTAACAAATATAAATAACAAGAAAAGATAGCATAAGGAAAAGGTAAACCTTTTCCTTTGGTTCAAAAGATAGTCTTCTACAGTGAAAGAACATTTTAATCAACTATAGTGTGAACAGTCAAGGTGAGACCTGTCAGCACACTCACATGCTCTTCAGGAAAGCACACAGTTTATACTTTAGGCTAATTAGAATAATGTTCAGGCAAAGGAGTAAGAGAAAAAAAAAATATAAGGAAAAGTCAAACTGCAAACCAGGCAGGAGGAAATATTTAACTAAAATATCAGCTTCTTGCAACATTTTTGCCTTTCTACAAAGCTTAAGCTATAGCAACTGCCAGCACACACTAGTTAATAGCAACAACCTCTTAAAATCTCAGAAGTACTTTCTACTTGTGACACAGAAATAACAGAAAACATTTCTGAAACTTATAGCATGCCTAGAGTTACAGCTGCCAATCGATGTCTGTTTTGCAAGAAATAGTATCTTTGAGGCTTCCCTTTTCCCCCCCTTACCCATTTGTTACCACCAACCTTCCTCTAGAAAGGAGACCTCCCCAAGGATCCCTTTATTTATTTCAGATCAACTCAGCTGCCCTAGTTTAATGCTTAAGTGCAAGGGGGTATTATTAGCATCAAGTGGATTTGGCATGAGGTGAATGAGACATACACAGAATATTTCTTCTTCTAACAGAGCTTTAAGGGAAAGATATGTTCAACTTCTGATGGGTGACAAAAAATGGATGGGTAGCACCATCTTGAATTTGGACAACTAAGTTCAGAAGATGCCTTTTTGTGGCCTACTTTGAACTAGAAGAGCTATTTTACTTCAAAACAATCAGAGAACATATTCTGTATACCAGTTCCTCCTACTGAAACCCCAAAAGAATACCACAAACTTGCAGAAATGTTCCAGTCTCTGTACAAAGATATTTTTTTCTATTGCCAGCCATACTGAGTCTTATTTTAAAAGTTAGTACCAGATTGTTTCTATTAAGTGGTTGAAAACATTTGACTCAACCATTTTAAAAGCAAAAAGCTCTAAAAATTTTTATTTAAAAAAGCCACAGCACTGCCACTGAAACTTTCTTATGAATCTGCAGTGATATTATAAACAAAGCGATATTATATAGAAAGGGAGTATTTTTAAAAAAATATTAATAGTTTTAATTCCTCTAGATGTTTGTGAGTACACTGAGGAGAGAAATAGTTATCACGTATATCTGAAAACGTAGCTGTTTAATGAATGGTGAAACTGACAATTCAGTTTTTTGAATGCTTTCCAGAGGAAACATAGCCCATGAGTATTTCTCTAAGTATGGTTTATGATGTGTTCATGAAGAGCAAAGGACCTCTAACCCTTCAGATAAATATATCGTGATATGTGTTGTCTTCCACGCAGAACAGTGGCTTTCATTAGAATTTTGGATCTATCTCAGCTCTTTATTACTCAAAGTTAATGTTAAGAGTTTAGTTTTCTGAAACTCTAGGAGGAACGAGAAACAATAATATATTACAATGGTACCTTTTGCAGCAATACCTCAGCAAACAGGGTAAAGTGATACACAGTTCAGTACAACTGTTAAAATACAGTGTCTAGCCTGTAGAATAGTGTAGGTCATGATAGGGTATATAATCAAGTGAAGAAAATACTATAAACATAAATATGAATAAGCAAATTACAGAATAAGAAAGCACAAGGGAGAGTTGCTTTCATTGAAGACCCTTCCTAAGATGGTGACTGACTGATGTGATGACTTGTTTAGTAAGACAAGTGGTGTTAACCTCAGCTAGGATAAATATTAGACCTTTAATGCTTTATGTCACTCCTTCTGTTTACTTGTGTTTATAGCTGTTCTAAGCATGCTTTCCATAAAGCAGTGTCATAATTTCTGTAAGAAACTTAAGTCCCTCCCTAGGCCTATGGGTTTTCATATAAATGGTTTGAAGGCAAATAAATAAGAGACCAAAAATTTCTGTGCTCTGCCAGAACAAATAAAAAACTGATTAGTTAAAATCATTTAATATCCAATTTCCTAAGTGAAAAGGAGACTGTCTCTGAAGGTATCATTCATCCATCTTCCTGAGCACTTGAGTCAGGTATAGAGTTAGTTGAGAGAACCAGCAGGTGACAATGAAGGGCAAGGTGTACTACCACCTCATACAAAGAAATAGCCAAAATCTGAGTCCCATCATTTTGATATAAGTTGCCAAATATACCTGTTCAAACTAGCATTTCTTCTATACCAAGTCATACCAGCCCTCCAGGGCAGAAGGAATTAAACTATCAGTTCCTATTCACCTCTAGAAAAACCCTTAAACTTTGTTTCATGTTGAGACACCTCATTAGGGGTGGGTACTTAAATTTACAGACAGCATTGTAATAAGTAATGATTAATTAAAAATTTTTTAAAACACAACAATTGAGAATTTGAACCCTTCAGAAAACTGCAAAGACTAGGCATGTGACTCTCTGGAAGCAACAATTATTGTTACTTTCTCTAGAGAGTACCTGGCCCAGACATGTCTATTAATACCAGACTTATTAGGTCTTGACAGCTTATAGGACATCTGCTTGTTTCATTTCCCTTTAGTCTTGCCAAATGCTAGCAGCAAAAATCACACAGACTTTTTTTTCTACTTCTGCATAACTTGAAAGACTTTTTTGCATATATGAATTTTGACGATAAACAAGATCTTGTGTTCTGTATCTGATATATATGTACAGGCATGTGTATTCAAAGAACTGCAAAGGTCAGTATATTTCTTTAGTCTGAGGACATTTATCTAGGAATAAAGGTGCAGTCAGTGGAGCTAACAAACATTTCTCAGAGGTAGATCGGTTTTAATAGATTTGGTTTATAACTTGAACTAAAAAAGGTTGCAGACACCAAAAAATCTCAGCAGAAGTTTTTCACAAGCAAATCCCTCAAGTATCTCAGTATATTGCAAAATTCCAAAAAAGCATTACAAAATCTCAGAAAATGGTATAGAGGCATTTGCTCTGCTTCCCCCTGCTTTCCCACTTTTTAACATAAATTGAAAAGTCAGCACACAGATCCCGACTCAGATAAAGCTCAGTCTAAGGTATAAAGCAGGGGTTCTAAGAGAAGGTTAGAAAGGAAGCAGTTTTTTAGTTCATCTTGTGTTTTGCTAGACTGTTACATTATTCTAAACCTAAATTTGAAAGGCATTTCTTTCCCATATTGTTTGCAATCTTGTAAAGCTTCCATTGCTCTTGGCTGTTACTTCAAAAGTAATAGTACAGACACGATTTAAAAAGCACCAACTGAAAAAAATTAGGAGACAGCTACTTGTATGCTATAAGTCAATCACAGGCAGTTGCTGATGCTGTGATGCAGAGATTTTACTATGAGGATATGCCAAACAGCTAAACTATTTAATTTACAAGAATCCATCTTTGCCCACTTGCTTGATCTGCATGTGGCTGTCTAAGTATTTTGTCTACATTTTTAAAATATCTTCATTTTTGTTTTTAAACTTCATGTGAACAATATAAGTTCATATATATACATTATTTGTAACTAATTAAAAAAAAATAGTACCCTCACACCCTACATAGTATATTAATATGAGTCACAAAGAATTACATCATTTATGACCACTGCCTCACAATACAAATAAATGTATTTCCATTTCTCTCCAGAGATTTACACTTACGTACGCCAGCTGAGAATCTGATCCTAGAGTGCAGTAAGAGTCCCACAACACATTTTGGATTTTAGTGGCACTGAAGTAAATAACATTTGATCTCAATAAAGATGTGCATGATTTCAGCATCTGTTTCACAACAATATGCAAGGGGTTTAGTGTATTCACAATCCACTGTTCTAAATAACTACAGAGCTTTCATTGTGCAAAAGAGAACATTACATTCCCACCATCTTAAATCTGACCTAGTTAAGATTTAGCGTTATACCATTTACTTATGGATTAGAAAATGTGAGTTTTACATCCATAAAGACGGGGAAAGTGTTTTTCCGGATGTTCTTCCCTAGGAAAGTATGATGCAAATTATGAACTCACTAGTTCAAAGAGTACATAAACTTATATTTGCATACGTTTTGTTGGTTGTCTTCTTTAACCGACTTCCTGAACAGTTAAATTGAACAGCACATTAAATCAATGAAGAGTTGATGAAAGTTTGACTAGGATAAGTAGTAGTTAAAAATTTAAAAACTGAGCTATACTGGTTCTTGTTGCCCAAAATAGATTATTTTATTTAATTACTAACAATAGTTTGCTTTGGCTATATTCAAAAGAATTATCACAGAAAGCTAGTATAATTATTCACCCTACTGTACCCAAGAATTGCCTAGGTCTCAAATTTATTTCTGTTTTTTCTCTATACAAACAGAATAGTCTTGTCTTACAACTTGATACAAAGGACTTGTAGGAGTTTCTTCTGTATGTCAGTATGTTCTTATTACACTGGATTTTAAAATGACAAAAATCCAATATTATAAAATGAAAGTCCTTAGAACTGTAGTGGAATATCAGACAGGAAAGGGAGACTGGCAAAAATACCTCATGTTCATTTACATTTCACAGTCTGAAAAATCTGAAAGTACTAACTGTGACAAGAATAAATATAAAATTAAATAATACACATGTAGAACGACTATGCCTGTATATTTTAACAGCATTGTTAATTTATCTTGCCATAATTTCCCTTTGAGAGGACACAGTGGCTTGACATAGAAATCAGCCCAGTTTCAAGTATTTTATAAAGCAAAGTAAGACTTCTATCACCAGAGAAAGAAGTATTTCTGTCCAAAGATATCAGAACTCAGTTGGATCTTTTGCTTAGGATGCTTGAACTTAGACACATAAAATCAGTCCCTGATTTCTTTCCAGCATGCCCTTGCTCTGTCGGGGAGCACCAAGGGACAGCTGCTCCCTCAGAGTTGGGGAGCCAGCAGCCAAGGAGGATACTGTAGACAGCAAGTCAGGGGCCTTGCCAACCAGAGGCTTGACATTCTCCCACTTTGCTTGTCTGTCTTTCTTCACCACAGCAAACCCCAGTACTGTGACTGGGATTAAGGTTAAACTAGCAAAATCCATCCATTTAGTGTTTAGTGTATGAAGAAATGGGCAAACTACCAGCTGTGCGAGAAACTGCAGTAGAGCATCAAGGACAAGTAGAAGGAAGATGCCTGATGAACACTGTTGCAGGCATTCAATGCCTGCCAGGCATATGCAGAAGATATGAGTAGGTCTCATTAGAAAGAATACAGCAAAAGCAATAAGGCTCTCTATGACCAGACTGGGATGAAAGAGAAATGAAAGGAGCAAAGTTTAGCTGGCTCCCAACTCTCGGAATCCTCAAGACAAGTTCAGATTTCTTGACAATTCTGAAACTTAGTATCAGTGAATTGTATTAACACAGCCAAGTACTAGGAAGAGCACTTCTTCCACATAGTGTCTGACTTCAGAAACCACAGAGCAATTCCCAGTGATAAAATGGATCCCATGGCACTTTCATTGTAAAAGAGATTTTTGTGAAATTGGATTCTGTTGAATCAATCTATGGTATTTTTATGTACAATATGCAAATATAATTCTATATTATATTCCTAAATTTGTCTCTGATCAAAATGCAGGATTTCAAAATAGGTCCTTAACATCAATATGCTATTACTCATTGTGGATCTGTATATAACTGTTAAGAAGTTCCTGGGCTGTGGTAGTATTTTATCAGTCATGCAGAAAATGATGGATTTTTTCTGATAAAAAAGTTTAGTATGACATTATTGTGGATTTTTTTTAAAGAGATTACTGATATTTCTTTACCAAATGCAGTGTGAAAAAAAACCAACCCACAAAACATGTATTTAGTTGCCAGCTGCAAGGAACTAATCTGAGGGCTTAGCATAAGGACTTTCATTTGTCTGTTGACATAACAACATTGATGCTTGGTTTTTCCCATCTACATAAAAGAAGGTGAAAGTCATTCACAGAGGTCCATGTCAGAACAAGGTAATAAAGGTAACTTGCTTAATAAAACTATTGCCTTTTCCTTTAATCTGCTTTAAGTAACACAATATAGGTGCTTATTTGCCTCATATAAAGGGTGTGACTACACGTGACAGCACATCATATCAATCCTATACCCATGAATCCAATTGTATATTAACCCAGGCCCTCTAAAAATGGGGTAGAATCAGCTGTACTATTAAAACCAAGAGAATACTCCACATGCATAAACATAAACATAGAAGGATTGGTCTTGGATGGTTGGAAAAATTTTATCACCACAATCTAAAGAGCTGTCTGCTCCTTCCTTCTCAATTATTACAAACCTAGATTTTTCTATTTACAGTCTTAATGCTGTCCTAGCTACTTAAACACGTGCTCTGGTTTCCAATAGAGAATGTTTTTCTAGATAGCAGAATGAGCTGTGCAACCTTTTCCAGAAACCTTGTTCATTTTAAGTCTTTGTCCTACAACTGAGTTACAGAACATTCCTTACATCTATGAAAACATGCAGAAGTTTGTACATCTATCACTCAATGATAAGTCTGTAAATAGGCCTATGTATATCGCTTATGGTAATATAATATATAGACTAGTATATGCTAATCATTAAACAATGAACAAGGTAAGAACA
Source organism: Ceryle rudis (assembly GCA_033439905.1). NCBI lineage: Eukaryota > Metazoa > Chordata > Aves > Coraciiformes > Cerylidae > Ceryle > Ceryle rudis. The sequence continues at coordinate 1,108 of JAAGNO010023258.1, read as the reverse complement.
GGAGTTTACTGTAGCAAAGTAATGTGCAAGCAGCTTATTTCAAAGTAGTTTTAGTTAGGCTAACAAAAAAAATAGATAACTTCAAAACATTAGAAATAAGGGAGATGAGTCAGGGTTTTTCATGAAAAACAGCTTCACTGCAGAGTACCCAATAGAAATAATTTTAACCTTATTTAGATTAAGATAAAATGGCATCCTACTATCTCACTATCTTATCTAGATAATTTTGTTAGTGTTTAAGATAATAAAAGAAGCATCTGGCAGCAGAAGAGCATTCCATATGCAAATTCAGGCTGAAACTTACTTCTGTGAACGAACATAAGTTAGGAAAGATTTTCCAATCTAATATATTCTTTTCTTCTTAGCGTTCTTTAAATCAAACTTTAATTTGTCTTTATATCTGTTCTTCTTCCATGTTTTTCTATAGTATGCATATAACTATTCATTGCATAATTTCACACATTACACAATTACCTAACGTGTATTTTCTGTGACATATCTTTATTTCATTGTTCTTTATGTGTACATTTTTACTGCATATTTGGGAGTTTATGTAAAAAATACTTTTATCTATTACAATTAAAGACTGGTATTTTTGAAGGAGATTCCTTGAACTCCCTTAGCTCACAACTAATATCAAGGATGCCTGAAACAATGGGAATGAAGAATGAGAATGGCTAAAGAACCCCAGATGTTCTCTACAGTCAATCATTTGGCCTCAAAATAAAGAAAAATATTTCTTTATAGAGCTAAAATTTAAAAAATATACTCTTTGCTAAATATTTCCATAAGCATCACATATTATTCTTTTGGACAATATCCAACTTACCACAGAATATTAATTTACAAGTACTGTTTTTGATGTATTTCATGCTCAATTCAATACCATTTAACTTTTCAATGGGAACAGTGTAACTCAAAGTATTTTGAACACTATAATTCTAAAGCTCATGTCAAAACATTCTCGACATAATGGAAGTTTCATCTGAATCACAGAATCCCAGAATTGTAGAGCTGCTAAGATTGGAAGGGATTAGGAACATAAATATATTTTCTATAGCTATAGCAGCATCATTTGTACAGTGTTCTCTACAAAGGCCAAGCTAAA
>JAAGNO010023255.1:16073-61174 GCA_033439905.1 Ceryle rudis | reverse complement strand
TTCCTTTCCCCTTTCCTTTCCCCTTTCCTTTCCCCTTTCCTTTCCCCTTTCCTTTCCCCTTTCCTTTCCCCTTTCCCTTCCCTTCCCTTTTTTTTACATAAAGTCTGTGTGTTTTGCCTTCCATTTTTTTTTGTTCCTGCCCTTTCAATCATCCACTTTTTCCCTTCTTCTTGTTCTTCTTGGGAAATTTGCAAGTATACTGTAAAGAACTGATTTTTCCCCCAATATCTGCTAGTTTGTCCTCTGTATTGCCCATGTAGATCTCCTTGGTTCCACATAATTTAAAAAGACAGTTTAGAGGAGATGGTATCTACAAACTGTGTAACCTTAACAAAATAATGGAATAGAGAAATTAGGCTTACTCTTTTTTTCCTAATTCTGTCCCAGAATGTAACATAAGCGTCAGGTCGCTGACTTGTGTCATTTGAAATGACACTTCTTCTGGTACTGCACTAGCCAGGATCTTTATCTGCTTTTTGTTGTTGTTGTTGTTGGTAGAGACATCATTCTAACCCTTTTAAACTCTTGCAGTTTGTAATAGATAGCAGCATGTAGTTGAATTGTTTCACTGTTTACCAGAGTGCGGCCTTCCACATCGTTCTCCAAAACCAAAGCTTTATTTGGAAAGGATTAAGGTTGGAGGCATGATGCTGCCTGATGAAAGTCCTGACTCTTCTAAGTTGGATGGGTTTAAGAAAGTTCTTCTAAACTCTACAAGTCCGGACTCTTTCTAAACCAGAACCAAATACATTTATAGTTATGTTTTCTCTAGCAATGTAAGAATTGTTAGTTTCAAAAACATATCCTTCTGCATCTGAAAGGCATTGCATAAGCTATATTTATAGCTCTCTCTTAGGACACTACAATGCAATAGCACCATCAGAAATATTAGCTCGTGCTCAGTGTTGGTGCGTACTGCTTTGCATGGTACAGCCGTTGTCCCTTACCATGTCCTCTCACCTGCTTTCATGCTATTTCTAGGATTTCTTGCTGAAGAAAGAATATAAAGCCCTGGAGTATAATCTGACAACCACTGGGGTTGAGCTGGACAAAGTAACGGCTTTTTGGGATGAGGTTAGTGCTTTTACCCAAACTAAATTAAAATGCAGAGTGTATCTTTTGTACTGATATTTGCATGGGTCATCTCTGAAAAGAGCAGCCTACACGCCTTCATTTTAACTGACTTCAGTTAGCAGCAGGCCAGGAATATACGGCAAGTGATTAATGCATGATATCAAATTACCCGTGGTTGAGAAACTTTGGAAGAGACCCTTTAATAAGCGTTGAGGCCTGTGATGAGCAGTTATTTCTGATTTAAGCTGGCCTGAAAACAGAATCAGGCTGTAGCACGTATAATCATTGGAAAGCAATTCTGCAACAGCCAAATTTTGATTGTGTCCACAAATTTAGAAACAAGTCCAATACATATGTTAAACGTATATCTATATGCTTGTGAATTTCATAAATATGTTAGAGATAGGAAAAGTAATGTCAGAAAAGTATGTTCATGTGTTTTCATAGGTCCATAGTATAATATACATCTGTATATACGTGTTTGATTCATTTTTTTAAATACATACAAATACATATTTGTGTATTTTGCAGGGAATTGGAGAGCTGTTTGTAAACGCAAACCAGAAAAACAACAACAGCAAAGCTCCCAGCACTAACAACAGTCTCTTCTTCAGTAATTTTCCCCTTCATGCATCTCCTGTTCTTCAGGATATAAATTTCAAGATTGAGAAGGGACAGTTATTAGCTGTTTCTGGATCTACTGGAGCAGGCAAGGTATTTCTGGTTTTGTCATTTCAACAAAATTCCTAAGAATTTTAAGGAATAATACTGTGTTGTTTTCTGTAGTGTTACCTGTATTGGTACTGTATTCTCACTGTGCTTGCTGTAAACATGATGGCTGCAGGAAAAAGTATGAATAAACTGTAATTTTCAATAACATGGCCAATATTTATTTGAAGTTTTACTTTGTGGCCAATATGAGAAAGAATTTGCTGCATATTTTTTGCAGGTGCAAGGATACAGACTTAATAAGACAATAGCAATTTAAATGACAAAACTATTTTCCATAGGAAGTAAAAGAAGATATGCAGGAATAGTGCAGACTGAAACCTAAAGTTCATGGTGAGAATCTCTCTGCCTTTAAAACTATCAACTGGAGAACGTAGCATAGATATCCAGGTGGTTCAGTGTGCTAGACAGCAGACTGTTCTATTTTCTATTTCCTGCCTGGCTAGCATTTTAAGTAAAAAAGTGAACACAAGATGGTCAGTAACCTGACAAATGTGACACTGATTGGCCAGGTAACTAAGATGCATGCTCTGGACAGGTAGTATAACTGGTTGCTTGTGCTTCAGTTCCTGCAGTGCCTCACTCAGACAGGCTTCCTGAGTCCCTTCTGAAAGCCTGGGGAGGTGCTGCTGAAGCTGGAAGATTTCTGAGAAAAGCTGTGGTTTTGATTAATCATCATTTTAGAACCCCAAAGTGTTGTCAGTACATTTAGTTTGCACAGAACACATCCGATTAACCTCATTAATATAAAATGAGTTGAACTGTGATACTCTTATTCACTCTGAACAGCAAGTAATTAGATGAGTCTTTCATCTTCACTGGTTTTCTGAGGGAAAATGAAAGTCAAAACAAACATTCATTATGCATTCAGCAACTTTTCTTTTTCTATTCAACAGATTATTGGTGAACACATTCTTATTTCTTTTACTTGCATGGGGTAATTAAACTCATCAATTTCAATATGCTCGAGGCTTCGTTATTATTTTTCAATAATGATGCCAACAGGACAGATCAAGGGACCCAGGACATGAGGTTGTCCGCAAGCAGATATGTTGAGGTGCATTTTACTGTGATACTTACAATTAACAGAATAGTTTTCCTGTGTTGCTCATAATCTCAGATAGCTATTGCTAAAGCTGATACTTGCAACACAGTAATGTCAGCTAGAAAGTGCTGAAGGATGTATGCATATCTCCTTATTCAGCTACTTAGGAAATCGATGAAAACTCAGATTACAGTGAGACATTTATGTGAGTATAGACATACAACAAATTTGCACTTTTCAAGGCAATAGAGATAAAAGGACTTTATTACCTGAAAGATTTAAAAAAAATGTTTACCTCCCCCTGAAAAAGCCCCCCCAAATTTCTCTTTCCCTTACACCATCTTAATTTAAGTTTTCCTTCATGTTGCTTGAGGCTGTTACTGTATATTCCAGGTATTGTCAGGCCTGTGAAGCAGGCTGCACACTTATTTTATCTATTACAGGTATGAAGCCTGACATTGTCTCTTTAATACTACTTCAATATTAGATAGGGTTGGGTTTGGTGGTTTGTTAGGTTTTTGTTGTGTGGGTTTTTTTTGGTTTGGTTTTTTTTGGTTTGGTTTGGGTTTTTTTCTTCTATATATGTTGAAACATCAATAGAGTAATCTAACATCTAGTGTGCAAAACATACTGAGCAGCTGTCCTTTGCAAGATCAGAAACGTCTTACTTAGCATTTTGGAAAAGTCAGATTCTGATATAATGGAAAGAATATCTTGAGACCCCCCCCAAGTATTGTATTATTTGCTAAAGAATCCCTGGACTTGACAGCATTAAAATTTGACTTAGACTTCTGGGTCTTTGGCTGTTACATCCCAGCTTTGCTGACTGTTTATAAGTGATAAGAACACCACAGGAATGGCTCTGTAACATATTTTTCCTTGTATTTCTCAATTCTATTCTTTGATCTAGTAGCCAGTGATGTGTGACAAGGTTACTACAAGCTACTGATTAACTTTGAAATTATAACATCTCAGTACTGAAATTGCAATCAATTCTTTTATGAAGGGAAATGGTAAATATACTTAGGTCATGTATTCACGTAAATGAGTTAACAGTTACAGAGGAAAATTCAGATCACACTGAGCAGTTTGTGAGTAACTGTATACACACACACAAAGAAATTGTATTTTTCAGGGTAATACAGATAAAAGGCTTATAAACACTAACAAAATTGTAAACATGAATTGTGTTGTACAGAGAACAAAGTAGTCACTGACAATGTTAAAAATCAAATAAAATTCACCATAAATACTAATACCTTATGTCTGTATGTGTCTCACAGATACATTTTTACCTTGTCAAATTACTGGAAGTTTGATTTTAACATCCATGCTTTTGCAGCAACATCCCTTTTTTTACAAGGTACCTTACACAATTGTTATTGTCCACTGAATGAAGTTTCTCTCATTTCAGAGGCCTCTCAGAACCACACATATCCAGTAATTGCAGCTTGCACTAGATCAGTACTTATAGGGACACTCTTTACAAGGCAAATGTACCATTTAAGTGACTTAGCAGAGTGACTCTCACTTTGTGTAGCATTTCTTACAGTTTTACAGATGTCTGATATGTTAACCAAGTGTTAATGATTTTTCAGACTTCTCTATTGATGTTGATAATGGGAGAATTGGAGCCCTCACAAGGCAAAATTAAACACAGTGGAAGGATATCTTTTTCACCTCAAGTCTCCTGGATCATGCCTGGAACAATAAAAGAAAATATAATTTTTGGTGTGTCCTATGATGAATATCGATACAAGAGTGTCATCAAAGCCTGTCAACTAGAAGAGGTCAGTCATCTAGAACTCTTAAGACCTGTGACCCAAGTTGAGTGAAAAACCCCAAATGAAAGGTCAGAGAGTGGGGCTTTAAGTAAGCAAAACATTTCTAAGATCTAAGGAACTTAGATTGGCATCCTAATTTTGTAGAATTGAAAGTCAGCCTGTTGCCAGCTCCATGGGAGATATGCTAATGGTGCCAGTTCTGATAGTTTACACAAGAGGTAAATAAGCTGGCTCTGATATTACAAGGTGTCTACCTTCTCAGTCTTTCTTGCTAGTTAAAAATGTGGGTAAACATATTAATGTTAAAGAAATGATTTTAAAAGTATTGTTCCTGCTTTTTTTTTCCCCCCCATATTTCTTCTCCATAAAGAAGCTTTTTCTTACAATCTTGGAAATTAACTCATTTTCCTCCTTTCTTTTGCACTTTAAAATTGGCTCCAGGGATCAAAATTAGAACCAGAGATAATTAGAACTCTGTGCCAAAACCCTGAGTTATTTAGAAGAAAATCTTGACTGAAGTTGGGTTTTTCTATGTGCACATTGCAAATTCTCACACTGGAAATTATTGCAGGATTGATCTTTATGCGACTTGTAGCCCACAATTAGTACAGTGACTTGGAAATGTCCTTCTGTGTGTTTGATGTTGCCAGAGAGTACTGTGGGAAAAGATATCTTGTCACATTGCAAGATACAAAGGAGCCAGCAATTTAGACCTTTTAACCCTTACTGCTGTGCCTTGAGATCAGGCACTTTGTAACATGTAGATGAAAACAATAAATATTTAACTGTGCTGAATAGGATCTGTCTTTAGGCCACATCGTGAAATGTATTTTCCTTTAGTGCCAGTCAAGCAAGAAAACAATAGCCAGTCCGTTTAAAAATAAGATGAGGTTACTGCACTTTATCTCAGAGCAGGGTATAGTTAAGTGATAAAGTAATCTTTTCTTATATGTCTATGACCATTTCAGCTTGTGTTTGGATTGTGGTTTGCTGGAAATCTTCTTTGAAAGCTTCTGAAGAAAGAAGAATTAACAAATTCTGTGTCAGGCTTTCTGAAGGGAGTAGTCCTTAACCATGGTCGTAGAAGTTGTAGTTAATGCCTAAGCTCCAAGAACAACTGTCTTCAGTAGTTCAAAACTGTCCTTGCCCAAAGGGGCTTCCCAGCCCCTTCCTCCTAGGGCAGAAGGTGGTTAATGATGGCTCAGTGTCTTGGTGTTGGTGGGATGACTCACTGCCTTGGTGTTAGAGGAACAACTCAGTGTCTGAGCATTGGTGGGACAGCTTGGTGTCTTGGTAGGTTGCAGCTCCTTTGTTCTCCAAACATGCTCAGTAAAGCCAGCGTTGATCTGTGTTGGTGCAGCTCTGTGCAGAATGATATGCTTCACCTCCTAGCAGGGCTCATTACTTGAGATCAAGTTTGATACTTATAAGGATGTTTTCTTCTAGACTGAAGCTGAATAAACCGGGCTGGCCTGAAGAGAAAGCAGAATGGTCTGGAAGGAAACCAAATGCATTACCTTATTGCTATTATGCTTTCTAGTCTTGTTAGCTGTCACATCTTAGTTACTGAACAGGACTTAGTTTGGCAGATTGAAGGATAGATTTCAAATATTAATCCCCTGTTTATTTCCCAGTGTGACATTTTGGGGGTTTATTATGACAAGGGCTAGTGCTTTGTTGGATTGGGGTTGTGTGTGTTCTCATTCTTCAGAAGGGAGAGGTACCAGAGGATTTTTGCCTAAGGGAGTTCACTTTGCCCCCTTCTCTGCAACTTTCCTAGACAGTTATATAGTCCATCTGAATGCAGGACTGTTGTTGAGCCTAGTTCTTATATAGGCTCTTCAAGGTAAGCCAAAGATTGTTGATAAAAGAATGTATTTCCTTATTGCACATATGCTGGAAGTCAGTTAACATACAGCTCTTAACAGTGGCCAAGTGAGATGTACTATCAAGCTCAATGCTCACAAGAACTTTTTTTGGGAATACAAAACCATCTGTTTTGACCCAGATGTGTAAGTACTGCAAAAAGTAGCATACCTGCAAAATGCCTCCTTTGCTTTACCATCTCCACCATCACCCTATAAAGGAAACATACTGAAGATCTAGTCCAATTCCTAAATTTCATGTCTTTTTCCCTTTATATCTATTAGTGCCAATAAAATACTACAGGTTACTTTATGTGGGTGGCATCACACCATCTACAGAGGTTTGGGGCTTCCTGACACACAGTGAATAGCCTGTTCTTGTCTGTCAGAACAGGACACTGACACTGGATGACTTCATTCAGGGTGCTCTGCATTGTGGTTTAGGTCTGTGAGGTTATGCAAATGATATTAAGCAAGTGTAACTTAAATAATTTGGGGTGCATGACAATTTTCAGAAACGTCAGTGCTATATTTTTCTGATTGACTCTTTGGACTGGTACAGAGTTAGCACACATAGCCTCTTTAGACTTGCTAAGTACCTGAGGTAAAATTATCACAAATTGTGAAAGTTGGAAAGTGCAAGCAAATATTTCACAGAGCTTTCCATGATTTTAGGTCTCCAGGCGTAAAATGGGACATTTTTTAGTGCAGAGTCCAATTAGCTACACGTTGTACTTCCTGCTTGCTTTCTGCCTTTGGTTTCTTACCCTTCTTGCCTTGATGCAATTCACCAACCCTCCAGTTGTGCCAGTACACCCATTCATGATGTACTTTAGCAAGCAAGCAGGATGAGTACCTAAATTGACATGTCTTCTAAAATGAAGGTCCCACTTTACAAATACGGAAGTGAAAGCCTCTGACTTCTAGATCAAACCATTCTAGCACAGATCAGTAGTCCTTACCATTTGTCATTTAGAAGCTTTTATGAAAAATGGGTTTAGTTTTGAGTGTGCTGGTGCTATCACAAATCTGCTACCTTTAAAATCTTGCATTGGCATTCTGTGATATGGAGAAGCCGAGATGTAATTGGTACTCAACTAATTTCCTAAGGATAGTCCCCATACACAAGCTTAAAAGTACACAAGAAGTAAGATAAGATTAATTGATGCTGCCTCAGCTTATGCTTCCTTTTTTTTGACAAGGTGTTTTACCCTTTTTATCAAGTACTTTTCATCACATTAATGATAAAAATCAATTAAGAAGAGGACCTGAACTTTTGCCTAGCACTTCAAATTAAGGACTGAGTAGGAACGAATTTAACACTGAGAAACCATCCTGCATAGTTAGTTGATTTTTCCTCTCATTGCTCAATAGCAAAAGCCCCTGGGAGATGTGAACTGGCTGAGTTTATATGTCTATGGAAACTTGCTACTAAATTTGAAATAATTCCCCAAGTGTAACTTCCTCAGAGATTGAAGAGTTGTATTAATGTCATGTCAGGGGTAACATGAATATAAATGGGAATTTGTAGGAGCAGCCAATTAAATTGTCAAAGTCCTTATTATGGATATAATGACAAATGAGGAAGGAATGAGGCTTGATTTTCAGATATTTAGGTTGAAAAGTCAGTGTTAATTAGCCTATTATACACAGGGTGTGGGTTTCTTGTTTGGTTTTAGCACTTGCTAAATTAAAAATGTAAAAACTTTGGACAGTTGAAACAGGAATCTTCATGTCTAAATGCTGTTAACATTGAACAAAATCATCCTAAGGAATGTGTTCCTCCAGTCAAGACTGCAGAAGCAGGCCCCTTATAGTTACTCTTGTCAAAAAGTATACAGGCATCATGTCCCATTTAAATGGGTGCAGTAGTACATTAGCTTTGAAACCATACTTCCATGACTGCCATTTTTACCTTTTTGCAATGTAAGATAGATATTTTTCCACCTCGTTAGTTCATTTGATCCTTCAATAGTTACTTAAGAGACCATAAACACATAATGGCAAACTATCTTTAAGAGATTACACTTTTAAAGTAAACACATGTTCTGATTTGAGAGCCACCAACTGCTCATGAAGGTAATGTTTAACATGGCATGCAAATAGAGGAAGTGTTTCCATGCAAAATCTAATCATATAATAGTACCAATGAAATCTGTGGCCAGATCCTGTGGGTTTTTGAGCTGTTTTTACAGGGAGCTCAGGAGATTAATTTTCATCTAAGAACTTAGATTATAGAGAGAATAAGTAGAGAAAGAGACAGTCAATATGCCAAGCCCTGGTTTGTGTTCTTGCGTGTTCAGTGTCTCCTTGCAAAGGATGGCATCCATCCCTGGGTGTGTTGAGTTCACTGCAATGTCAAAGATGCCCTGAAACACACATCCTTGCATCCTACTGTACTGCCCCTTTTATCTGTGCTGTTTTGGGGTTGGTTTGGTGTTATGTGGTTGGTTGGTTTTGTTTGGGGTTTTTTTTGGTGGATAATTACGTTACTAGGAGTTGAGAGGTTATGATGTCAGTGAGTGAAATACTTTGTGCTCTGATTTTTTGCCTCTTTTCACAAGGGATATGGGGAGATTACAAAGCATGTGAAAACCAGGAAAAATAAGGGTTCAAGTCTGGACCTGAGAGCTTTGTAGTAGTAAAATCTCTCTACAAGAAAATATTAAGAGATAGTTTGGTTATCTAATCAGATACATGTCTGCAGTGTATACTACGTGAAATCATGTTACTTAGCCTGCCTTCATAGCTGGGTAGAGCAACAGGCATGTTAAGGTGAAGTTCATCTCATTCCAAACTAATCAGTGAAAATAGATTAAATGCCTCTTTCAGGCAGAAAGTCCACACATTATATGTCATCTCTCCCTACAACCATTGCATCTCAGACAAGAGATGTTGGCTACCTTTATCCTTTTTCCATCTTTCACAGGCATCATCTTCTAACATGAGCAGACTCCTCTAACTGCAGTTCTTGTCTGTGGCCCAAAATTCATGGGCAGGTCAGCTGTGAAGCTGCTGACACAGTGAGTTCACTGAAGGAACTGGAAGTAAATAGGCTACCACAAGTTTCTTTACAGCAGGGGATCATCTCAACCAGAGAAAAAAATAGACTCAAACTCCCAAATGCACTGATTTAATGAAGTTTATCAGTGACCAAGTAAATATGTTTAACAGAGCCCCTCTGCAATGTTCTGTGTTCATATCGTTTAGTTTAAGACCTGTTTGAGTGAAGACAACTCTCTCCACCCCTTTCCCTGTCTTAGGCACAGGGCTCTGGATTGATTACCTTGGATGTTGTCCTATCTTCTGTGTCACTTCTGGAATCATATTTAATTCCATTACCCTGCATTTAACCTACCCACATGCAGCATACTGACTACTTCATGTTTCAAAAATCTGTTCCACGGGAGTGTTTCACCATAGAGAAAGTGAGTTTTCCCAGTGTTCGTTTGAGTTTTGGGTGAGCCTGACACTCTGCTCAAGGTCACAAACTCTTGCGAAAACAGAGCTTCTGCTTTGAAATCACGAATCCTTCATAAAGGCAACAAAAGCCTTGCTTTCAGGAATCACAGGCAGAGAGGAGAGTTACCTAAATAAAATAACATTTTAAAAAGTAATTTCTGATTTGAAATACTTCAAAGAGATCTGATTTTCTGGCTTCTGGACCAGGTAAATAAGGACTCGACTAAGTTCAAGCTGATTACCCAAACCCCATAATATAAAAAATTACTGAAAAATCTTGATATTTTAAGAACTAGCAGAAATGCTCACTAGTAGGTATGAGTCTGAAGCACAAGATTTAATTTCAGAACCTTAAAACTTCACATTTTGCATTTTAATTCATATCTGTCTTCCTTCCAAGAAAATTTCTTTTCTGAAAATCAGGACAAATTAAAGGTTATGCTTTCTGCAAAATGACATTTCAAATTAATTATCTAACAATTTTTACTAATCACTGAATTCAAATCTGGACATTTGTTTCAGTTCCATTTCTACCTTGTTGGTATATTAGGATTAAATATAATTGCTTCAAAGTACAGAAACAATCATGTTAGTGAGAAAACAGGCAACAGTAAATTTTCCTCTTATAACTAAAGAGAAAAATTGTCAACTACAGTGAAACAGTATTGCAGCTCCTGCTTGAAGCCCTTGGTGCGGCTTCTGCTTAACTTGTATTCAGCTTTACTCAGCATTTTGTGCAATAAAGGCTTCAGGTTTTTTTCTTCTAATTCATTATAATAGTCCATACTACAGAAAGGGAATTGTAAAATGTATTCAGAGGCAGCTTCTCTAAAACACAGAGAGAAAGAAGCCATTGAAAAAAAGGGGTACTTCAGTAGGGGAGAAGGAGGTAGCAATGCAAGTGGGAGGATTTTCTGGGAACGGTGAAAATGAGCATGGGAAATGTTAATGGCAAAAGAGGTGCCTTCTCCTTGGGTTTGCACATTGATACTAGAAGCACCCAGGAAAGTAATTAATGCTGTGGCAACTGTGGAGGGTTTATTCTCTGAATAGTTACAAATAGGTTTCTCAGTTTAAGCATTAGAAATAGATATGTTAAAGGAAATCCAGCTACTTCGTTAATATGTTGGGTTTTGTGCTGTTCAGCATCATTACATTAGGTTTGTCCCTGGCTTGATTTCACTTCCTGCATAAAATGACAGCAAGGATGTATTTGGACCAGCCCCATGTACTTTTTTACAATAGGTAATGCATGTTCCAACAAATAGCATTGTGTGTCTATTGGACTTCATCACTCTGTTTACGCCTTTGAAAGAAATTACTAAATATTTTTTAATTATTATAATTACAGCCTGAAAAGTTCTTTGTCTGTCCCATGCCATATATTATCCTGAGGTGAAGGGTGGAAGAGAGCAGAAGGGGAACTCATTAAAAGTCTGATTAAAATTCCATGTTGACACACGTGCAAAGAAATATATCTGACGAAATCCCACCGCTGTTTAAAACAATGGGAGCTCTGCAATTTCTTTAAGTAGGGTTAGGATTTTACCCTGTTTGCAGGAGAAGATGCACTGGGCCCAGTTCATCACCTGGGCTTTTTTTGGAAGAAGAAGTAGAATCAGGAAACAGCAATGGCACCAGCGCCATTGCAAGCAACAGTACCAGTAGAAAAGGGAAACAGCTGAAAACAGCATAGGTAGCTAGATACTTAACCATGCAGATCTCAGTGTTCAGGGGAAGATATTGTGTAAATGTCAAAGTTACAGACAAATGACATGACTCCCATATGCACAGTGAAACCACAAGTGATCTGAGCAGGTCGTCTCAAGTGCCAGAAAAGCTTTTATGTCAGAATTTCACATGTTCTCTCTAAATACTTCATGACCTATAGGAAGATGATTTTGTCATGTTCAGAAAATCTTCCTTTAAAAATGTTGCTGGCACTGTTTTTCACATCCTTTTTTTTTGCAAATACCTGAGCTATTATGTTAGTACCAAGGATTTGCTTTTGTGGCCTTCCTTTTACAAGAGGGAAGTAACTTGTTAACATGAGAATTTTAAAATCACCTGCAATAGATTTTCCATACATAAGAGCATCTTGATTTTAAGGTCAGAATCCTCTAAGCCAGGAAGTAAATGCTATTATCAAATTAAAGAGCTGGGAGAATCTCTCACTTCCTGAAAGACCAGGCAGTCAATTTCTAGTCCTGGAGTGGCTGGACCTTTCATCTGTCACTGATCCAGGGCTGAACAGCATTGTTCACTCTGTTCCTGAGGTCAGGGCAATTTACAGGGGAGGAAGAAGGAAACATTTCTCTGGAAGGATTTTTATTTATTTATTTATTTAGCAAAACGTCAGAGGCTTGGAATGCCAAAAGGCTGCCCAACAAGAGAGTGAGTAACCGTCAAAATCACAGATCAAAATTGGATTATATCTGACTTTGTATGAAATGTGAACTTCTAGAGAGCAGCTCAACTTAGAATCACAGGTCATATTGCCCTGGAAGTGCTTCAGATGTCTTCCACTCTTTTTCCCAGAAGCTGCAGGATTTCTGTGGGTTTTGCAGAGTGCACGCAGACATCTGAGTTCCTGTGTGCCCCTTGGCTGCCTGGAGGAAGACAGACCCCAAAATAGGCTACTTATTCCAGAGCACTGCTTAAAGCATGCTTCCAGAAGCTCACTTTCTGCAGGGTTTTGCATGCCTTTCCCCCCTCATCCGTCCGTGTCCCCCCACCCCTCAAGAAGTTGCACTAAAGTGAAAATATTTGTAAAGCATGAGAACGCTGTCTAGTATGAGATTCCTCTGTCAGCTTCCTTGGCTGCACAGAATCCCTGCCTTGGGAGTGGGAGGACGTGCCCAAGCAATGAGAGCATCAGTCCAGTGCTGCCAGTTGGGAATGCAGGCACTGAGAGCTTCTGGGACAGTCAGGGCATCCAGCTTGGGGCACGGTAAAGTGGTTTGGAGCCATACCTGCTGGAAAACTAGATGCCTTGGGGCCACTGGGAGGTCATCCAGACCTTGTTTCTGGTAGAAGTCCCCTGAAACTACCACCGTCACAGTGACAGTGGTGTCACTGTATTGGCTTAAGGACACAGGCCAGGTAAGGCTTGAAGGCAGAATTAATATTTTTTGTTATAGTAACTATAAAAGTAGAAAAACTACACAGCCTTCCGGCACGCAAGCCATTCTCCAAGTTTCCACTTCCATTGTCGTTTGCACAGATCTGCAGTTTTGGTGCTAAATACTCCTCTCAAGAACATTTCTGAACATCCCTGCTGGTGGGGCATAAGGGTGTACTTTTCTTCTTTCTCTGTCTCATGAGAGAAAAATTTCAGTTTTCATTACTGGCTAAAGATTCATTTTTAGCAAAATCAGGAGTTCTAAGTAACTTAGAGACCAAGCACTGGAACTTGGCCCCCATACCTTTTGCAAACCTTGAGCATTCCTGTCATTCCCGACCAGGAATTTTGTGCAAGCCCTTTTTAATGAATCTGCCTTAACGAAAAATTTCTCTGGGTTTTTGAAGAGCTCAGATCCAGAGTTTGCTTCTTGCTCTCCCTAGCTTCAGTGGCAAGTGCATTTATCGTTGTTACTTTAGAGAAAACCCGAAAGGTTATCTTGGATTGATATTGTATGAAGGTACTTTCCTTGCTTTCATGGAAATCTAGCAATTAAGACAAATATTTGTCCTTAAGATCTTGCAGCTCATGAACGCTCTCTGTGATAGAATGATATGTTTTATTCTATCACCATTATGTAAACAAATGAAAGAGACTTCTGTGGGACTTCTGTCTTTTCACAACTTCTGTCCAACCTCTCAGTACACTGTTATACACTATGCTTCCATCTGCTCTGTAACTTGAGTTTCTTGGATATGGAAAACACATGTATGATTCTCAAAAAAAAAAAAAAATTATTGTTAACAGGACATTTCCAAGTTCCCAGACAAAGATTATACAGTGCTTGGCGAAGGTGGAATCATTCTGAGCGGAGGTCAGCGAGCACGAATCTCACTAGCAAGGTGCGTATTTTGCTTTCTAAGTACTGTACTCTTTCATGTACAAGGAAAGCGTTATGACTAAGCACTTGAATATATGTGGACCAAGCTCTGCTAAATAAATGTCCTCCAGCTATATCAGGAACTTTGTCTTACTATCAAAAATCTGAGTTTTGCTATGCAATTGTGTTTGTGACACACCTGCCTATTTATTTATTGAATTTTAAAACTTTGATGTCAGATGCATGCTTAAGGTGAATCTTTCCCTCCCTGATGCAAGATGCCATTTGGAGATTAATACCTTCAAGTGTAGCTTTCTAAGTACTGAAGAAACCCATACAAAGATACAAATAAGAAATATTCCAGGATCTTTCCCTGCTATGACACCTCTGTAGAGCAGTTTATATATCGATTAATGACATGCTCCCTGTCTGCAGGTAACAAAAGTGAAAAAAAAATCCCATGTTTCAAAAAAAGTTGCTAATAGTTTTGGCATAATAGTATTATGCCAAATAGTATTTGCTAATAGTATTTGTTGCTAATAGTTTAGTGGAAATCAATGGCTAGTCAGTACTTGTGAATGATGGTCTGGCCATGTCTGCTTGACCTTCCAGCCTTAGTAAGTAATTTTGAAGGTCTACAGAACAAAAATATAGGTGTTTGTGTTACAAATCAGCTATGTGTTTCGGCAGAATCACCTATGTTCAGAAATCCAGTAATGGCAGCTCTGGTGTGTAAATGGCCCCATTTATTTCTGTGCCAAGTGCAAATTGTGCTGGTTCCCATGCTCAGAAATGCTGGGTAGAAGTAAAATCACATTATGGTCATCCACACTGGCATCCCATGAAAGATATGCATGTCTGTGTGAGACCAAAAGATGGGTTCATTTAAATAGAGAGGCTTTCAGGATGGATCTTTCTAGTGGATTTATGAGAGTGAGGAGGCATATGGATGGGTCTGTGTTATCTTATCTGTAAGATAAAAGAGGATGGGAGGAGCAGGCAAAGCTTTCATTGAAAAAAAAAAAAAAGCCCAACCAACAAAACTCACTTAGCTTTTCATTTAAAATGCAACATTT
This sequence comes from Ceryle rudis, assembly GCA_033439905.1. Taxonomy (NCBI): domain Eukaryota; kingdom Metazoa; phylum Chordata; class Aves; order Coraciiformes; family Cerylidae; genus Ceryle; species Ceryle rudis. Next base: position 46,138 of record JAAGNO010023255.1, on the reverse strand, counting down.
ATGTAAAATATTTCCCAAATTCTATGAGTAATCATGTCTGTCACTTTTCAGATGGTCACAGTTCACTTACTGGAGGGTCACAGAACTGATATAATTATTGTCAGCTATATAATAATATTTTTAAAACAATTACATCTCCCAAAGACAGTGTCTGTATCTGCTTCACATTTTGTTTGGGCTCCAGTCTAAGCTCAGCATTCTGCAAGGAGATGAAGCTCTGAGAAAGCTAGAGGAGAAAATTCAGAATTACAGCCCCAGGTTGTACCCATCTGCACCAGTGATAAGCTGGATGTTATTTGCTTGGACTGGCTTCATACATGTGCCTGCTGTATTCTGTGCAAAGCCACGGGAAATGGGAAGCTCTGCTGGAAGGGCCATCAGCCAGCTGTCATGAGAAGATGGAGATTGACAGAGGCCACCTTTCTTCCAGAGCACTGTCAGTGCATGCAGCTACAACTGGAGGAAAGAAATGACAAAGGGAAAAAAACAGTTCACGCCCTGGGCTTGAGCTAGCTCACTGGTCCAGTACCCTAAAGCCAGTCATGTGTAGCTACAAAACCCAACATACAAATTATAACAATAATTTCAGTGCTCCCATTATTCCAGGAAAAAAACTGCAAACCTTTAGCTGATGAAAGTGCCAACAACAGTATGAACTTTTTGTTGTTGTGCAGCCACTACATAAATATACATCGTCAGTGAAATCCATTGTGACAGAGGGTTTTTCAATAAAATTGCTTGGTTTATTAACATAGCATGCTATTATTGAGGGCTTTTTCTCCTGGTGGTTAAATATTTTCACATTGTTTAACATAATAATGTTAAAACTCAGTATACTTTAAAAAGTACCGAAATGCAGCTGTCCAAATTATTAATTATACCTTGATTTATATCACATTGTGATTTTTATACTCAGAGAGGAAGGCAAAGGCCCTTTCTGAACTTATATTGAAACTGATTTAAAAAAACACCCTTAACCACAGGTTTAGGTCTCAGTGAGCCATGTCCAGGCACATACAGCTTAAGATCCTAATGCTACAAAGAGTGTTTCATGTCCTGAGCTGGAAACATTGTACAGTGCCATTTCAGATAAGGTTTGCAAGATCGTGGCTCACTAATATTCTTGTCTTTGCTCGCCAGTTATTTTGAAGTACTTTTAAAACTAAGTGCTGGGTCTTTTCACATGTTTACTTACATACATCTACTATTCCCTCAGGCATCAGTAGGTACTAAATTCCCATTTCAATGGTCATTGTACACCAATGGGGACTGTCAGATTCCAGTCATAAACAGATCTTTAGAGTAACCTGTGCAAATGTCATCTGTGTAGCTTCCTGTCATTGCACAGAAATAAAAAGAAAAGTGAGTGAATTTGTAATGTTGTCTGCAGCAAGGAGAGGCTTTACCGAAAAGTGTCTTATAAGCGCATTTGTGATTGAACCCCAGCTCCATATTGATGGTATAGAAAGTCCATCAGTTACAAAGTTTTGAGGCAAAATTGTATAAACACCATTTTAAAATTATATTTATGTAAATTTATAAGCCTTGCGAGCGTTAATGTCATTTCCATTTTCTCTGTTCAGAGCGGTGTACAAAGATGCTGATTTGTATCTCCTGGATTCTCCTTTTGGACATTTGGACATTTTTACAGAAAAGGAGATATTTGAAAGGTACTGTATGTTTGCTAGTTTGTATTTAAGAATCCCACCAAGCAGCACAAAGTAAAACCAAGAACAGAAATTTAATAACAATACAAAATTACTGCGATGATCAAAATTGCACCTTTCGGGAATGTTTGGTTTTAGGGATTCTCATGGCTGAGTATTTTCTGTTAGCAGTATGACAGTGAACTGTGCTGGAAGGAGCCTGGACCAGGTGTCAGCATTACTGCTCCCTCTTCCATCTCAACATATTGAGCCTGCTATGATCTATTGCTTCCAGGCTTTATATCTGGTGTGTCCATGTACCAGGAAGGTTTTAATTTTAAAACACCTTCTTTCTGAGTATAAATTTTTACAAAAAGTTATATTTTGTCTTGTTTTTCTAATCACTCATCTAATCATTCATCTTCTAAAAGTGCCCACTGACTAAGAGATTGGCAGCAGGCTGGTTGAAGACAGTCTTTTGGCTTGTCCTGCTGGGGTAGTTCAAAACAGAAGGACACGAACCGCCATCCATGAGTTGTTTGGGTTTTTCTAAGTTTAAAGTTTTGAAATCAAGTTAATACTTTTAAGTTGGGTAGGAAAAAAAAAAAGTCATTGAGAGTAAAAGAAATATTTCATTTTCATGTTGAACTTTTTTTGGTTTCTTCAATAAAGTACTCACCCTTCACACATAACTGCCTTACTACTTTGTAGTTTGAGGGAGCACCCAAGACTGCTCATACTGGGAGAGAGGCAGGTAAAAGCAAATAGAATGAAAGTGAAAGGGATAAAAGCAACATTTAATCATGAAGAAAAAAATTAAATTTTTTACACTTTCATCTTTTATAGCTGTGTGTGCAAATTGATGGCAAATAAAACTAGGATCTTGGTTACTTCAAAACTGGAACATTTAAAGATTGCTGACAAAATATTAATTTTACATGAAGGGAGCTGCTATTTCTATGGAACGTTTTCTGAACTTCAGGGTCAACGGCCAGACTTCAGCTCAGAGCTGATGGGATTTGATTCCTTTGATCAGTTCAGTGCAGAGAGAAGAAACTCAATTCTAACTGAGACTCTCCGCCGATTTTCCATTGAAGGAGAAGGCATGGGATCACGAAATGAAATAAAGAAGCAATCTTTTAAACAAGCTTCAGACTTTAATGATAAAAGGAAGAACTCCATAATTATTAACCCCCTTAATGCAAGTAGGAAGTTCTCAGTAGTGCAGAAGAACGGGATGCAGGTCAATGGGATAGAGGATGGCCACAATGACCCGCCAGAAAGGAGGCTCTCGCTGGTACCAGACTTGGAACAGGGAGATGTAGGTCTGCTTCGTAGCAACATGCTAAACACTGACCATATGCTGCAAGGTCGGAGGAGGCAATCTGTTTTAAACCTGATGACGGGCACCTCGGTGAACTATGGACCAAACTTTTCCAAAAAGGGAAGTACAACATTTCGGAAAATGTCTATGGTGCCTCAGACAAACCTGTCTTCTGAGATAGATATCTACACCAGGCGTTTGTCTCGAGACAGTGTCTTGGACATAACTGATGAAATCAGTGAAGAAGATTTGAAGGTATGTGTCAATTTACATCCTTCTTGGGTTTTGATATGGTGATAGTTTAGGGCAATTTACTCCTTGTATATTTTGCTACTTGCCTTTGTCATCCCTAATGCAGTACTTCTCTGTGGAATATCTTTTTGGAACGTGATTCTTTAAAAAACTCAAATATCATGTCCAAATCATTGAAATCCTCAATAATCTGTTTTGCTTAATTTTTAATAGTTTTTGAATACTATCTGTAGAGAATTTCAATACAGAGTTTTAATTTCCTGCACTTCAACCTGTCCTTGAGATTACTCGTGCTGAAGTGATATTTGAAACCAAAACATGGGAAAACATTGTTCTGAAACATTTATGTAAACCTGATATTTGACATGTTAAGGCTCATGAAAAAAAAAAAAAATATTTGAAGTACTAGCACAGTTTTTAAAACTGGAATTTGATCAAATTTGACAAAATTGCAGACTGCTTAGCTCTCATGTTCTGATACAGACAATGAACAGAGAAGCAAGCTGGATTTTACTCTTTTATGGATGTGCTGGAAATTATGCAATTAAGGTTGAACTTTATAGGAGGAAGTGGACCAAAATTTCTTTTTTTCTAATAACTATCAACTGGTCATTATGAATTACTGTAATTTTCAAAACTGACAGTTGATTTTCACAAGATAGGAAAATTCTCTGAAGTAGCTTCCTAGGTGGAAAAATGTCAACCAGAAATATCAAAACTCATTTTTTCTTTTCCTTATTGATCTCAGCATAAAAAACCCCACCACAGAGTATTTACAAATTTACCCTGAAGGCACAATAATAATCTCCATTGGAAGCAAATTGCTATTGATTAACCATTTCTGGACTGCTAGTGGTGCTGAACAAATCTTGGTTGGTTTTTTCAGTGTTGTCCGAAACTTTCAAATCATCTCTAAACTGTGTTGTTACATCAAAGATGACTCAGTCAGTCAGTACCTTCCCCTCCAGCTATTATCAGCCAGTGTGAATGCTGCAGTTCAATTATTTGGAGTTAGCAGAAAGAATGACAGCATTCATGTGTCAGAAATTCTCACATAGAAATATTATTAACATTCTCACTATGGTCTTACCAATTCTTTGACAGGAATGCTTTACTGATGATGCTGAAAGCATGGGTACTGTTACCACATGGAATACCTATTTCAGATATGTTACCATCCACAGAAACTTGATTTTTGTTCTAATTTTGTGTTTGACTGTCTTCTTAGTTGAGGTAAGTAAATCTGTGCTTGATGTCATGTTAGTAACAATGATGTTTGTTCAAACTGTGCTCTCTGTGATAGAAGGATAAATGGATAAAGCATCAAGGCATCAAAGCATCAAGGCTCGTGGATGTATTGCTTATTGGCAACTGCTGCTAAATGATATTGCAATGACTTTTCTACTGTTTAGATGAGTGTTTCTCACCAAACATAGTGATTAGTGCATGGCAGCAGAAGATCCACCTTCTCAAACTATATGTTATTTTCTGCTGTGTGGTAACATAAATAAGAATTATTGCCCTATGCAGGTCTCCCTGTCACAGGTGAATAATCTTCCATTCTCCATTAAAAAATAATTTTGCAGAGCCCTGGGGGGTTAACAATAATTATTAGAGTTTTTTGGATGAGCACATAAATAAATTCTGGGTAATTGCTTTCAAAAATGAGTTAGTAGCTTTGCTCATAGTGAAAGAAGAGCGGTAGACAGAGAACTAAATGTGTGTGAAACATTTAAAATGGATGAGGAGTTCTTACAGCAGGTAGAGAATCTGTTTTCCAAGTAGAGTGGAAAATGTTGTCAGAAAAAGTGCTCAAGGACATCTGCCTGATCATGCAAGTCTTACTATTTTTCTTATAACACAAATTGCCTGCTTTTTGTCTTGTCTCCCAATTAGGCTTTTGTCTTATATACAGAATCTCAGTGTCCTCTTTACAATTAATATCCTAAATCAGGTGTTTTTTTCTGAGGAAAAGAACATGTTTCAGAGAGAAGGCTGGGAGACTATATTCATAAGTCAACTTATAAAATATGGTACCAATTTCTCTTGGTATTTTTCAACATAAACTGAAAGAAGAATTCTGTAGGAATATAGAACTAGTTTCTGGCTGATAGTGTCAGTGAAAGATTTTTAGCAGCTCTGTGGTGTCATTCAAAGGATATGATTGATGATATCCTGAATTTACACTGATGTTATGTTGCAGGTGATTTAGATTAGTTCTTTCAGACCAGGTATAAAGCCTGGAGATTAGACCAGGAATAAAACCTGGAGCTTCAATCTAGTTTGAGATCCCAATTTTTTAAGCCACATCCAGAAGCAAGACAGTATTTAGATGCATAGCTGTTCTTATCATGTAAGTTTTATTTTCATGGCAGTGGAAAATGGCTGTGTAAACCTTCAACAGCAAAGCTGCATGAGAGTTGTAGGGAAAAGGGAAATTTTAACTTCATATATATCAGATTTATCCCTGTATATTCAGTGTACACTTCTAATCTTGATTACAAATTTTTGCTTTTAGATTAGACTAAAACCTTCTTAAATACTTCAAAAGCCTTATCTTCTAATTGAAGAACAAATCTTACAACAAAGAATGTATCCACCTAAGTTAAACTTTCCAGCCTGACTATTGCTTAAGTAAAAGCCTGTTGATAAACAAATGGGCTGGAAGATATTCAGTCATAGCACAGACAATATAACCTTTAGCAAACCTTTGCATGTGAGATGAAATACCATGCCAAGTTGTTATGTGGCCTGTGCTAACGGTTTGTACCCTTCTAACCTAAGACAATGAAGAGAGGCTAGTGATGAACACCCAAGAGCTGAACTGAGAAAGTAGTGACAAGCAATCCAAAATGAGGTTTTGACACCCTTCAGAGCAGTTTGGGACTATTGTGGAAATGTTAGAGATACTATTTTAGATTTAGAATAGATTTTTTTTATTGTCGGTTCCAAGGTAAGTCCACATGGGTCACCATAAATAGAGCCTCGGTTGTACATTCTTCCTAGATACATGTGTGTGTGAGTACTTGTTGCTGAACTGGAAGAAGAGCAATCCTGAATGGAAACATATAGGAAGGCTTTGCGAAGTTATTATGTCACAAGATTGTCTACTTCATCTTTGCAGATGAAAAAATTCCTCTGTTGTGAGGAGTCAAGCTGAGAACAGAATTCTGTTGGGAAATGTAAAAATATTATTGTGAAAGAAGCCCCATTCTTACAAATGTTTAAATTCAGGGAATCATGGTCAAGCTTGAGTTATTTACTCAAAGACCTGCAAAAGTTATTGGTTCCGGAGGAGAAAACCTTAATTATGTGCTGAGGTTTTATTGCAATACAACCCTATACCAGTGCAATAAAAATGTGTTCTACGTTTTAACCCTTAGAACAAAGATCATAGGCAAAACTACAGCAGACTGAATTGTAGTGGACTAGATGAAGATTCCAGTGTTTCAGCAGACGGACAAGAAAAAGTGTTAAAAAGGAAGCTTTTCTTAAGCACTGAAGCATCTCACAATAAAAAGGGTTTAATTCCACATTTAAAATATATTAAAATAGATTATGCGGAGAATTATATAAAACTAGCAGCTAAGCAATATCAAAAAAATACCAGCTAGGAAGACCAACAATGCAAACCCAACAATGTTAAAGGTTTGACATTCATATTTAAATAGCTGCTTTTGAAGATATTGAGAGACTTACTTTTTTTAGGGTCATCAAGAAATATTAATCTTTAAAACCTGAAATATGTTGAAGTATACAATGAATGTTCCTTGTCATTAGGAATACATTAGCAAGCCTTTGTTAATAGTATGGTAAAAAACAGTAATTAGTATTTATAGAGTATTTAGGCACTTGAGAGCCTGAGTGTAATACAAGTCTAAATGTAGCTTTCCTGGTGGGATGAACTAAATGGTTTCTGTGGAAAGAGGAACAGATATGACAAGGTTTTTGCTTCAAGGAGGTTTGATTTCCATCCAATTTGTAATACTTTCTCTAAAAACAAGTCAGTGAAAGAAGAGAAGCAAAAAAAAGTACATAACATGACAAGACAAAAAAACTGACTCTGTTTTCTTTGGTCACAGGTAGCTGCTTCTCTTGCTGGGTTATGGTTTCTTAAAAAGTAAGTAATTATTGAGAAATTGGGGTCTCCCCATTGTACAATTTCCTCTGCTTACCTTTGAAAAATTCTCAGAAGTTACAGGGCCAGGCAGATGACGGTTAGAACATACTGAGCAGTGGTATGGCTTTTCCTGGGTTAATGCTTTTGATCTCTGCTTCTGTCCTGCAGCACTAAGACTGTATATTTGAGTATGGAAAGCATATGGTGAGTTATGTCTCATCTGGAGGAGGAGGGTCTTATGTTGATCTCCCCTTACAATAGGTCACTCAGGCCTTTGATTTTTACAGTACACCTAAAGCATTTTACTTCTATGATAATTCACTTTTTTCAACACTTAAACTGTTTTTTTCTGCTTACAAGAAGAAGATGCGTTTCCCCGGCTAGGCTAGTTCTGACTAAACAGGTAGTAGATTTGCGGGAGATTACCCAAGTGGTACATTTTTGCAGTAGTTTGGAGACAGTTGTTGGAGAGGTAGTATTTATGTACCAATGGCTTGGTTTTACCATCTTGGTAAAAACTATTTACTGCATAATTGGAATTGATTTCAGAAATTGCTACAAATGCTGATAGGTGCCTGAATCACCATAAGTATCTGAAGAGATGAACAAGCCATTTATTGCCTTGACACCTGAACACACACAAAGTAACTTTGCTTTAGTGGAACATGGGGTAGTTCATAATTTATATTTCACAGAATCAGAGAATGTGGAAGAGACCTTCAAGATCATCTAGTCCAACCTTTGACCCAATGCTGCAAGCTCACCACTAAACCATGTCCCTGAGCACCAGGTCCACACGCCATTTGAATGCCTCCATGGATGGCAATACCACCACTGCTCTGAGCAGACCATCGCAATATTTGATAACCCTTTTGGTGAAGAAATGTCTCCTAATATCCAGCCTAAACCTTCCCTAGTGCAGCTTGCATCCATTCCCTCTGGTCCTGTCACACATCACCAGGGAGAAGAGGCTGTCCCCGTCCTCACTCCAACCTCCTTTCAGGTAGTTGTAGAGAGCAATAAGGTCTCCCCTCAGCCTCCTCTTCTCCAGATTAAACAACCCCAGCTCCTTCAGCATCTCCTCAGAGGACTTGTGCTCTAGGCCCTTCACGAGCCTCATTGCCCTTTTCTGGACACGCTCCAGCACTTCTATGTCCTTCTTATAATGAGGAGCCCAGAACTGAATGCAATATTCAAGGTATGGCCTCACCAGTGCCGAGTACAGGGGGACGATCACCTCCCTATTCCTGCTGGCCACAGTGTTTCTAATACAAGCCAGGATGCCACTGGCCTTCTTGGTGACCTGCATGCACTGCTGACTCATATTTAGTCACTATCAATCAAAACCCCCATGTCCTTTTCCAACTTGCAGCTTTCCAACCACACATCCTCAAGTCTGTAGCTTACCATGGGATTGTTATGACCCAAGTGCAGGACCCAGCACTTGGCCTTGTTGAATCCCATGCAATAAACCTTGGCCCACTCATCTAACCTATCTAGGTCCTGCTGTAAATCATCCCTACCCTCTAGCAGATCAACTCACCCACCTAGCTCGGTGTCATCTACAAATTTACTGAGGGTACACATTTCATAAATGCAGGTCAATATTGAGAAAAAAAAAAAGACTGTTTATATATATAATTATTAACATAGTTTTAAAATAAAAGAACTTTGAAATACTATTTGTTTAGTAGAGAAGATGATAGAGAAAAATCCCACAATTTCCAGTGATACACTTATTTTTAATTTCCATCCCACAGGACAGCTTTGAAAGCAAATGCAACACAATCAGAAAACAGCACCTCTGACAAACCTCCTGTGATTGTCACTGACACTAGTGCCTACTACATCATTTATATCTACGTGGGAGTGGCAGATACCCTTCTTGCCATGGGAATCTTCAGAGGTTTGCCCCTTGTGCATACACTTATAACAGTGTCTAAAACTCTTCATCAAAAGATGGTGCACGCAGTTCTTCATGCACCTATGTCAACGTTCAACTCTTGGAAAGCAGGTAACTGAGATGGGCACTGATTGACTCATGTATGGGTTTCATTTCAGTTAAACAGTTTTCATTCTCTTAAAGGATACTGTTGCTTTCCATTTACATTTTCAGTCAAGCTGAATGTTAAGTTTGACACATAAAGTAATTTGTGAATCTTTTAATGAAACTTGATTGCACTTTAAATGTGACATATTTCAGCTGTCAATTCTGATTCTGAAATATCACCTTGTAAGTTGGAGAAAGTTAACTGTTAACTGCTTGAGGTGATAAAACTAGAATAACTGCTAATGAATAGACTTTGTCTTAAACCTCAATAGAAAAGATATAGTCAGCTATGTGGTGAATGACAAGGAGGCAGGTGTGGATGATAAATAGTGCTTTATTTCATGAGTACTCCTATTAAAATGGCATAAGACATCAGTTAGTGTGTATTATGGTAGACATATTCAGATTTAGCTCTGGAGTTGATACAGAGTTCATTATATAACTGGTGTGACAAGTTCCATCTCCTGCTGTACATGAAATTCCTATCCCATGCCCTTCTTACTTGTGTGTACTAGATTACAGGAGACACTGGTAAATGACATTACAATGTAGGGTTTCTTCTTCAGCTTCCCGTTATTTTCTTAATTCTGTTGTTAAGTGGTGATTAATACAGTAATTCTGCTCAGAAGCTATAAAAGAAGTGGTGTACAAACTCATACAAAAGCTGATGTGCAAATTGTCTGTGTATCAGTAAAGCTTGCTGCCTAAAGGGTACAGACCTTATGCTTTATGCCTGTGTTTCTGTCCTGTTTAATTATGTTTGTTTGTTTTTATTACATTTTCCTGGGTTTTTTTTCCAAGACACCAACAGAAGCCAAATTCCTGAATGAGGAAAGAAGCTGTAGCTCCTCTAAGCTATAATGGAATTGCTTGTACTCAAAAAAAATCTTGTACTTATCCTTAATATTTTCTATTCATAAAAAGTTGTACTTTTTGTTAAAGTAATAAAAGTAGGATTTTTGGGGTGTTAAAATATCTGACTTTTTTTTTTTTTTACTTTTTTTTTTTTCTTAATCCATAGGTGGTATGCTTAACAGATTCTCAAAAGATACAGCAGTACTGGATGACTTACTTCCCCTTACAGTATTTGACTTCATTCAGGTTTGTAGAATAAAGCTCCAAATTTTGCTGTCTTATAGCACTGTAAAGTTTCAGTTATACATCATACAAAAGAAATCATATTAATAAGAAGAAATAACAACTGGAATTAAATCCTTCTTCCTTTTCTTTCAGTTTGTATATCTATTTACATAGCTGCTTATCTTGAAAGTCAACTTCATTGCTTCTTTTTTGAGTACATGCCTATATGTGTATGTCCACAGTTTGTGCAAACCACTTTTAGTACTCAAGCTCAGTAACATTTTTGCCCTGCAGATCCCTTACAGTGCAAGAATCCCTGCTGCTGCCCACATTTAGCTTCAAAGATGTAAAGGGCATTCCATAGTTTCTTTCTGTTATCTTGGCTCAAGATTAATATTTTTTTCATGCTGTCCTTTGACTGAATTCAGTCATTTTCATGACTTCACCTCCTTAGCCTTCCCAGTTAGCTAGCATGACTCTTAATTTACTACTTCTCTTTTGTTGAACATATTCTTGGGTTTTCTCTTATCTTCCGTAGAAACTTTTCCAGGCCTGTCTTATTGTGCAGTTTGACCCATAATGATGTGCTTTCAACTTTCAGTTAGGCAGTTCTGGGTTCTGGTCTTTTTTTTTTCCTTTTTTTCCCTTCACAAGTTTGACTGTCTAACTGTCTAATTTTGTCTTTTATTCTTCGTGGCTTCCCCTGAGGCACGGGATAACTATTTGTGATAGAAGACAGCTTTAGTTTGGACAACTCCTTGGAGGAATTTTATAACCCTGATTTATAGAATTGCAAACTTTTTATTTTTTTGGAAGGATAGGCTTATATCCAGCACACCTCCTGGGAAACTCCATTCATTGCAAAATCTTGAGTCTTGAATGACCTTCTAATTCATTGACAATGCAGAGAACACTGAAGAAATACTGAGATAGAGGCAATTCCAGTGTCTCTTGAGGAAGATGCCTTTGTTTGCTCCATATCCTGCCAGTTCTGAGAGTTTGTGGCTCTGTGTGGATCCCAGCAACCCTCATTAGTGTTCCACCACTAGTACTGCAACCTCAGCTTTCTTTCAGATAGAGTTGTTACTAGAATATTTAAAAAATGAAAGCAAATCTTCCTCAGCCCTCCTGTTCCTCTCTACCTTTATTAAGGAGATATGCAGGCCTCACTTAACCCAAACACTCTGCTGCACAGATTGACTGTCTCCATCTGTGAGTTTGCTCTGTTTTATAGTCCCTATCACCAAGATGATCTGATCCAATCCGTATCCTCTTCCCTATGTCTTTGTTAGTAATCAACAACTTTGGCTCATGACTTTAGAGTCCAGTGCAGCTCCACCTGAAGAGGTCAAGGACATTACGGCTCTACTTCATGTCCTACTGATGTTATGAAGATTTGGTGAATGAGCAAACACAGACATTGAGATCTTCTCTGCATCATTAATGTAATTTTTGATGGGATCAGGATTCACTACTGACTTTTCTGGTGTGGCCATTTTGTTTCTGATGTGACGTGGGGATGTTATTCCAAAATTATTTCAGTTACTATATTTCAAACTTTCTACAAGAAACTGGTTTTTCATGTTTTCAAGGATAAGGACAATCCCTAGATTTGTCTTGTCTGTTCTAATGCCTTACAGAGGCTAACCTATTCTCTAATGTCCCCTAGGTTCAGCCCTATCTCCTCAGTCTCAACTGCAGAAGCTTCTGAACATGCATGAAAAGCTACACTGTCTTCCCAGGTTTTTTGGTGAAGATCATTGAACCTTCCCACTGTCTTGAAAGTTTTTTACCAGTCATCCCTTCATAAAAAATTCCTTCTGATCCTCTATAATTTCAAACTTGTTTGGCAGCTTCATATTTCCGTGGGCCCTGCAATGAACATATATTTCTCTGACAGGTACAGAAAAGTTACACGTATGACTTTCTCCTCCTGTGCTGATTATCAGAGTCGCAGAATGTGGTAGGCACCTCTGGATTGATGACATGGCACCTCTCCAACCTTTCTGCTCAAAGCAGGTTCATCTAGAGCAAGCAGGTTGCTCAAAGCTGTGTTGGATTTTGGATATCTTCAAGGGTAGAGACTCCACAAGTTCTTGGATCCACCAGTTCCAGTGGTTGATCATCCCCAGAGTAAAAATGCTTTTTCTTATGTTTAAATGGAATTTTCAGCATGTCAGCTTGTGCCTGTTGCCTCATATCTTCCCAGTGGATGCCACTGAGAAGAATCTGGCTCATGCTTTTTTCTCTGCATACATATCTAGTGCTATTTATATAAATAGAATATAATTTAAATATATATGTAAACTATAAAATTATTTGCATATAGGGTCAAATTTGTAATTTATCTAAACAACCTTTAGATACTTATACAAAGTGATAAGATCCTCCTAAGCCTTCTCTTAAGGCTAAACAACCCCAGCCCTATCAGCCTGTCTCTGTACGTGAGATGCTCCAGTCCCTTTACCATCAAGACCTTTCTCTGGACTCACTGGAGTATGTCTATATCTTTCTTGTACTGGAGAGCCCACTCTGGATATAGTCTCACTGGTGCTGAAGAGAGGGGAAGGATCACCTTCTTGATCTTCTGACAATGGCTTCCCTTGCTGCAGCAGGGTGTTGCTGAGGACCCCCAAGGCCTCCTCTGCAAAGCTGCTTTCCAGTCGGTCAGTGTCCAGCCTGCACTGGTGCATGAATTCCTTCCCAGGTGCAGAGTTCTACAGGTTACCTTCTAAATATACTGGGATGCCTAAACCTGAGTCTGCTGGAGATGGAGACTTGGTCTCTGCTAGCCTTCAGTTTGTGCTTGTATAAGTTCATCCTTCTGACTTGTGAGATTTTCGCAAGAATTTGACACAAAATTTTAGTTCTGGTTCTTACTCTCTGTTCCATGAGAATGAGCTGGTAGATGACTCTGGCTAACTCCTTGTTTAGGGATACTGCCTCTGCTTTGCTACAGCTGTGGATGTCATGAAACAGTTTTTCTGGGGCCTTTTATAGGCATGAGACATATCAGGGGGCCTTCTCTTTTAGGGAGCAGGCGTTTTTATCCAGAATGACTGAGGGTTCAGGATGAAAGAGTCCAAGGCTACTCTCCAGTCACTGGGATATACCAAGATGCCCATAAAAGAAGAGGTAGAAACCTTTGCATCAATGACAAGAGATAGCATCTGTGATCTTTTGTCTGCAGCTGTCTGAGCTTCTTCCCTGCATATTTGGTATGAATTGTTGTCAGCTAATGACTGCAGCAGTAGAATTACCACTAAAGTTTAACACCCATCTTGGTCTTCTACCTGTGCTTACTGTGGGGTCATGACTTCTTGGAGATCTTTCACGTGAGATGTTACTAGCATATATTGCTTGTCCTTAAGGTTTGATATAGTCATACTCAAAAGGTCATAGTGAACTCATTGGACATTTATACCTTATGGTCATGACTGGTTTTCCCTAAGTGATACACCAGCATTGGTTAACCAGATTGGCTGCTGCAGTCATTGCCACCTGGAACCCTTGATGAATTGCTACCTCTACCACCAGCTGCATTTTCCAAACTGGTGATACAGGGGAAGCACTGAAATGTGTCTCTCTATCTGGCCTCTGTCACAGGCCTGAAAGCTCAGTACCTGGGGTCACTGAAGTGCAGCACTGTGGCTCTTAACTGGGCTGCTTGAGTCCTCTGCTGCCATTCCCCAACCATAAGCCAATGTTGGTGGCTTGTGTATTGATTTTTGCTACTACATTTTTTTAGATAAGATGTCATCTCTGTTTGACTTTACACTTATTTTGTATTTGAAGTTTATGATATAACACAAATTGTCATATTCGACTGTTTAGTGAAATAACTGTTGGACCAGCAGTGAGAGCCATACGGCCATATCATGGTGGCCTTTGCAGAATTTGAGTAAACGATGGAAACGGAAATTAAAACAGTTGCTATGTGACTGTGTAATCTCAAGTAATGTGGGAGCTGTATAATTTAGCCCAGTATCAGTTGAGCAGCTCATTCGCTTAACAATTAGAGATATAAGAAGTACTAAATTCTGCAGTTTGAAATAATGAGTAACCACAAATCCATTCTTGCATTGCTACAGACCAGTGCTCTACAGCCTGCACAAGCATAACCCACATGTCACTATCCTGTTAGGAGAAATTAAGTAAAGAGGTAAAGAAGTCTTTAACTGGTGCATCAGTACAGTAATTTTTTTTCATAAACTTTGATGCTGCTATTTCATTGCTGAGATTTCTGATGGAAAAAAAAAAAAAAAAGGAGGAAACCTGGAAGACACTTTCCTGTTTGTGAAAGACCTCTGACTTAAAGTACTGGGAATTTAAATCCTTGCATTTATGTGGATGTAGTAGCAAAAACACCAACTGCAGGTTTCTTCCTAATGTGAAATCAGTTTTGCTTTCCTGTTTCTTAGCTGATTGGTCATTGGTCGTGGTTAATGACATGTTCATAATGTTGTCCACGTTGTCCATTTGCAATTGCTTTAGGCTGCTAAGTTTTCAGTTTGAAGTAGTTGTTTAGCGTGAAATGTAACACCCTGATACAAAACAGGGCTTTGCCATTATGTGTACACTGATATACTTGACTTTTATTAAATTTAGGTATGAAACAAAACCAGTCTAGGTGCTTATGGTGTTTCTAGAATAAAGATCAAGGCCTATTTTAGCTAAATCTGCCTGGAACTACTAGGGATAAGGTCTTATGAGAATGGTGGCAGTCTCTGGTGGGTGAAGTGCATTAACTCTGGAATTATTTTGTTCCTTTTGAGTCGTCTGTCACCTTAAATCATCCCTTTTTTTTTTTTTTCTCTTGAAAATGCAATTTTTTTGATACCACAAGTCCTCTTATGACTTATTTCCTGTCTTCTGATCAGGACAAGTAGTAATGCTAGTTTCATAGGTGGATTACAGTCCCCTGAGCAAGCAATGATGTGTGACTTTCCACTTTTTCTAACCCTCAGAAAACCTGCTTGGCCAAGAACCTGAAGGAGGCTGTCACTCAGGTCATGACAGTCTGGTACACCTAGTCCAGACAAGACAGAGACAGCACCAATAGGTTTGGGAGGTGGCTACAGATATTGCAAGTGTCATTCTTACAATTTTAACTGGAGAGTGAGTGCCTAGCTGCCATTGGTTTTGTGTGGCTTCATAACTTAGAAGCCTGCAATACTGGTTGTACTGCAGAAAACACTTCCTTCTATTAGAAAAGTTGGCAGCTTATTCCAACAGGTTATGCTTCTGGTCTCAGTTATTCATGATCTTCTCATGGAGGTTTGTTCTCAGCTGCAAATCCTACTTAGGTTAGCACTTTATGTTTGTTGAAAAAATACGTAGTTGCCATGGGAAGGAGATTCATCACCAATCTCTAGTCTATAAAATTACAAGTTTACTATATCAATAGTATTTTTCTTTCATTCTACAGTTAATACTGATTGTGATTGGCGCTATAACAGTAGTCTCAATATTACAACCCTACATCTTCCTGGCATCAGTGCCTGTGATAGCAGCCTTTATTGTGTTAAGGGCATACTTCCTCCACACTTCTCAGCAGCTGAAACAACTGGAATCTGAAGGTAGGAGCAGCAAAATTGGTAGACTTCTAAATCCACAAATCAATTGAGAAGTGATTCACCCTTTCACCTCTTCTTTGCCTTTTCTCTTACAAGATGACATTGTCTCTGGGAGCAGAACACATAACTCCTTAAAGCCAGTGCTGTTACCAGTCCAGCCAATACTGAGTGCTCTGCTGCCAAAGAACAATGGAGAAGATCATTTTAAAGCTGGGCTTTATCACCACTGCAGCTGAAAACAAATGAAGTCCTGACATACTGTTTTCTTGAGAGTAAACATAACTTGAAAAGTTGTGGTCAGGCTTAGTATGTGCCCTTTGAGTTTGTTTCTTTATAAGAAAAATGTAGAATGGATATATCCTGATTGGAAAGAATTCTTTTTTTGGAATAAGTTATTTGACTAAATTTCCTTCCTCTCCCCCCATTAAGAGACTAACATGTTCCCAGTAAAATGGAAAACCTCATTCTGAAGTGTGGGTTTGCAGATCAGGCATTGTGGCCTGGCTTTACAACAAACTGGCAGATCCTCAGCAAATCTTAAACACTGATGATCATCTTCCCTTTTACTTAAGTGTAATTCTGAAGTTCATCTGATCAAAATCTAAATTCCTTTGATGTTCACAGGGATCTAGCATTGGCTCATCACTTTTTATGTAACGCAAGATCTGCTTCAAATTACCATGTCAGTACAGTTGAGTCCAGAGCATTAAAGTACTTTGTGCTAAAAATGTTCACCTGGTGGAGTAATCAGAATTGCAGGAATTCATTGTGGCTGGGGAGGAGCCACCTTTCTCTTGTGGCATCTTACAGCAGGCCAGCAGCTTCCCTGAGTAGTATGTTAACTATGAAGAATTAATGTGCTCCCTTCCTGGCAATACACTGAATGGAATTTCCAACTCCATTCATGCAAAGGCTGTTGGTATATATCCTGTATTAAATTTACTTCAGTCACAGACTCCAACAACATATGTAAATTGAACACTGACAATAGTTACACTGCTGTGATCTAGAACACAGGCCTGTGTATTTGCATTGTATCAAAGGTATTTGCTTATGAGTGTTTATGATGTTTCTAATTTAAACACCTTACAGCTCGGAGTCCAATATTCACCCATCTTGTTACAAGCTTAAAAGGGCTGTGGACACTGAGAGCTTTTGGGCGGCAGCCATATTTTGAGACCTTATTTCACAAAGCCCTGAACCTACATACGGCAAACTGGTTCCTCTACCTGTCAACGCTGCGCTGGTTCCAGATGAGGATAGAAATGATTTTTGTTGTCTTTTTTGTTGCTGTGGCATTCATCTCTATTATAACTACAGGTATGGTAACTTTGCTGGAGTACTGAAATGGAATTCTGCTTTTATTTAACAGCTCAGTTTTAGAAACTTCCGAGGGAAATAAACCTTTGGAAAAGTTAGCATACACTGGAGTCACTGGTTTAAGTATGTCATAATAGTAAACACAATTTAATTAAAATAGAAATTACACCATCATTATCTGCAATCTGATGTTGTAGATGATTCATTAAAGGTTTTAATCTGGAAACAATATCTGAAGGGACAGAACTTTTCTTGACTGTAATTGCTGTAAAAGTAATCTTGTGGTTTAACCACATTAATGTAACCATGTTAGTGTACTGAAATGCTTGCGTGTTGATTATCAACTGTAAAGCTCAGAGTTTTTTTAGTAAATAGAAGTTAATGTTCCTCTCATTTACAAATGGCCAAGACATGCAAAGTTTTAATGATCTTTTAAAGCCACAGCAATAGCAGAAATAGTCATCCAGTTCTCTAATTCTCGCTGACTCATTTTCGCATGCAAAGTTTTGGAAAGTCCACCGTAAATCCACTTAAAAATGTCTCACCACTCCTAGTAAAACCAGTTCATGAGTGAGGATCACTTTATACCTTACTGTTTTGTATTTGAAATACTGACTGTGACTGGCCAGGTGTAGCCAGTCTCCAACAAGCAGAGAATAGGAGAATAATGTCCCTGCAATGTTGGAATAATTCAGTTCTGTGGAAAAACTCAAGAGGTTTAGCTAAAGATGACTTCAAATACAGTTTTGAATTCACTATGCTTTTGTTATGTATGGTTTTTGATTTTGATTCTCAAGCAATGTTCTTCTTCCCCCAAGTTTTACACTGCACTTTGTGTGCAGGATACTGATGCAGTTTCAGCACAGTGGTCAATGATGAACAAGTTATTGCTGGTTTTGTGAAGGAGGTTTTTGGTTCTAACAATATCAAAGTTTCATTTGATGTTACTTCAGTGTTGAAAAGCGGTTATATAAAAATGTACATTTTTTCGAGTATTGTATTGTGTATGAAATGCTATCCTCTATTTCTTGAGTTGGGGGCTCTCCTGATTATTAGAAGAAAAAAATAATCAAACCACAGAAATACGCACCTCCAAGTACTTTTGTTACAAAGGAGACTTTCAGTTCCCCTAAAATCCACGGGGCAACAATATCCCCTGCTGCCTGTCTCATTTTTTTTTTTTACTTTGTGCTCTCAGTAGTTTGGGGCTTTTTAGGAAAACTCTTTTGTGTGTGTTCTTGGTTTTCTGGATATTTTATTTGAGAAAAGGGGTTAGAAGTACTTTTTAAAAACATGAAAATCTGTCATCTTGCCACCACTGTAAACTTTACTGTTACAGGTAATAGGTCCTTGGAGTAATACTAAATTCCTTTTCTTAGTCTGTCAACTTCCCGGAGGAATATATTGCTTTTATGGTTTAGTCATTATGCTGATAAGAAGATGTCTATAAGCAAAACAGGGGGACCTTTGTTGAAGAAAGCCACAGAAGAAATTGAGAAATCATAAAAATGCACTTGGCTTAAATTCTCAATTCTGTAGTGAGATTAAAAACCAACAGTAGGATAGTTTAAGTGTTTATATGGTATTGTATGAATTCATAAAGGAAAATCCCTGGAAAATCCCATGCTTGTTGCAACAGTTAAAGCATCTGTGTCTTTGTAAGAAGAACATGTCCTCTAGTTTTTCAAGAAAAGAAAATGTAAACCAGCACCAACTATTTTGAATTTTAAAGTTGTTAGCTGCGGTGTTTTAGTTAGATAAGAGTAATTTCTCAGATTTATAGGTATTGGAAAAAGGAAATTGAAATCAAGATTGCAGAGGCCTGATTCTTTTTATAATTTAAGTACCAATATTTAATTCTTTCTTGTGCAAAAGCAAGATCTGATTTTCTACTGAATTCAGTGCCACAGTCAGGTGTTTAACTGATGATTAAGCTCTCAGTCCTTTGTATAATTAACAAATCCATGTTTTCTCAATGAAATAAAACATGACAGAATGTGAATATGTATTTTAACATAAGAATGCTCTTGGCTTTTTATTTGCTTATAAATTGAATGTGTTTTTCTCTCCGCAGGTGATGGACCAGGTAGAGTTGGCATTATTCTTACTTTAGCTATGAACATCATGGGAACATTGCAGTGGGCAGTAAACTCAAGCATAGATGTGGATAGTTTGGTAAGCATAAAATGCACTGTGCTCTGCATTCTTTTGAGGAATTGCCTTGTTTTGTTGATTGTGGCAGTTCAGTGAGTTGTTTTCAGACTTGTGTATCAGGCAGATGCGTCAGAAAAGTTCCTTTCATATCTTTCATAGCAACCTACCAGCTTTGACATGGCACAAACAGAATTTTTCTATGATCAAAAATTTTCCTGGACAAGAATAATGCAAATAATTGCATATGAGGATTCAGATTGCAGATGTAGCAGTGAGAGGAAAACTTCTAAAAAGGCTTGGAGTTGTTTTGTTATAATTATATACCTTACCAATGTATATAATATACCTTACTTGGTCTACTTAATGGCTTTGCACAGCAGATCAAGATGGATGTTTTTCTGCTCCTTCCAGGCAAAATCAAGAGTGGTTTAAAAACCTCTCCTAGACTTCCCTGGGGATGATCTTCTGCTTTTGTGTAAAATACCTTCTGGCATAAGGCTTTGGAGCTGTACATGTTTTACCCCCTTAATTTGCAGATTTGGTCCATTAATTAGGATTGGCTTTAAAACAAAATATTTTTTTATTTGCAAAAGTATTATTTGATTAACAATTAATCATCACCTGTTTCTTGAGATATGAGAAACAGCCAGGAAACTCATATAAGAATATGTTTCTTCTTGCTGTTTTCATCATACTTTAGCTTAAATGTCTGGAAGTTTTGGATGTTATTTTAAAATGTTATAGTTCTCTCTTTACACTTCAGGCATTCTAGGATTTGTTTTAGAATTCTTGTAAAAAAATACTATAAACAAAAAAAAAATTCTGAGAAAAAAACCCTCCCACATCCAGTCATACCCTCTCTGAACCCTAAATTAGCTTCCTGAGGCAAGCATGTCAGTATTGGAAAACAAACAGCTTTTACAGCAGGTCCTGGAGACCATTAAATCCCGATTAGCTGAAATGAGCTGTCATTTTAAAACAATGTAATTGGGGCAGATGGTGAGAGTGAAGGAATATTTGCCAGTTCGACATACTTTTTTTTAAATAAGTGATTCAACCACTCTCATTCTGAAGGAAATCCTTAAAGGCCCCAGAACTGTTTATTAACCTCTTAAAATATCTAATCTCTTGTTTACATGTGTGCCTGGTGATAGTCCAGAAAGCTGACTACCATTCAGGGGCACATTTTTTCCCTATCCACCGATTGTTTTATGCTGACTCTTTCTTTGCTTGTTAGAACAGCCTGTCTTGAAGGGCAAGCACTTTGTGAAAGGGCTTATTTGCCCTCACTGCAAGACATGCTGAACAGCAGCTGTGTGACTGATAACAAAGTAAAATGTGCCACTGGTAAAGGCACGGCACTGGCAACAATGTTCAGTCAGCTCTTGTTTGTAAACATCATCTTAGCCCTGTAAGGCATAATGTGATTGCTTTGAGTATAACAATCTGTAAAGGAATCACGTGCGTGTACTGTATGGCGTAATAGAAGCTGAAGGTGTTTCACAAGAGCAACAGAAATTCTCACTGTAGGATTCAGAGGGTGCTGGACATACTAGTATTTTAATAAAGAAGAACTTCCCGTGTTTTTTTAAATACAGTGATGTAAAAATATCATCTATTAGTAGCCTTAAGGAAGTAACTCCCTTTCCCCTGAAAAGAAAGTCTCAAGTTGCTTTAGAAGTTTGTGAGTACTTTTTTCTATATTAAGGCAAACTACTGTAATGGAGCACTGATTATATTGTATTATATTAATGATAGCCTTCTAAGATGCATCAGTCTATAGGTGGGTCCTCTGGACCTCTTTCAGCAGTGGATAGCTGCCCACCCCTGTCCCGTGGATTTCTAGGTATGACACACTACTAGATACTGCTGGCAGCATGGTTTTCCTGACATTCAAAAGCTGCTCCTGTGCACAAGCAGCTAAGAATAGCTTCATGGTTTCAAGATAATAAAACCTCTTCACTGGGTGATGCAGATGTATTATTTCCCGCTCTTTGTCTTCTCTACTTTTAGCACTTCACTCTTTAAAGCCTTTTACAATTATTTGGTTACAGATGTCCCACAAAGACTTGCACGTGTGCCTGACTTAATAGTCTATTTGGTTATACTTTATTTTTCTCTCAAGGGGTGCTTGAAGCTCCCCACAGGACCAGACTGACCGGAATTGACAGATCTCTGTGTGTCTCCAGTTACAGATACGCACGCACCACTCGTGCCCTTCCTTGAGCAGCTGTGATACCTGTGCTCACAAGCCTGCACACAAGCGTGCCTGAGTGGATAGCACATTTGTAGATGTTTGTTTGTCCGATAAGCTGAAATTTTCCGCAAGTGGTTGAAACCCACATCCAAAGGCATAACTGCTGTAATTAGTACATAACATTAAGCCCACACTGAGTTGTTTTACAAGATATACAAAGTACAGGACATCAGTGAAATAAATGCAAGCCAAAGGACAGGAAGGCAGGAGAATAGGGAAGCAGGATCACATGAAGAAGACAAAAATGTACCAAAAGAGATACTGGCCAAACAGATGGGTAGGTGGCAAATCTGACTTTATTTCACACAATCTCCTTCTTGAGCTTGCTGTGACATTGGCATACATATTGAAGAAATCCGAGTTTCTAGGTTGGATTTTATTTTTACATACAGAGATACTCCATTTGAACCAATTTCTGTTTAACCTGCTTGGCTTTAACTGAAAAATCCCCATTGTCATATGGTGATTATATCCCATAATGGTGTTGGCATTTTGTCCTCTACAGCCCTGATACTTTATCTGTTCTGTTGTGGTTTTTTGGTTGGGTTTTTTGTGGTTTTTTTTTTTGGTTGTGTGTTTTTTGTTTGTTTGGGTTGTGTTAGGTTTCTTTTTTTGGGGGGTGTAGGTTTGGGGGGTTTTTTTATAACATATATGGTCACTCTGACAGCTATCCATTGTTTCATTTGAAGCTACCAGTTAGGCTACGTTTATCTTCTCACTTAGATCTTTTCTGCTAATATCCATTTAGCTGGTTTTCAGTCGTCTTCTTATCCCTTCAGGCAGTCTTGTAGTATTTTTAATATTTTTTTTTTCCTTCATAAGGAAATAGAAAATACATTTTCCAGTAAGTGCTGCTTTTGCAGATAAGCATTGGCTAGTCCCAGTGGACTGTTTTAATGCTTCATAACCTCCTCTTTCACCGATGTGTATCCTGCAGTAGCAGCGTTATAAGCAGGAAGGACAATTCCTTTTATCAAGGAAAGACAAAATGCCATGCTTTTACTGTTGCTGTGATTACTTATGGAAGGAGATATAAAAAGAATCCTCCACAGAGATATTAAAACCACAGTTGCTAAACCTTGCAGTGCCCCACCCTGTACGTCAGGGACACTGAAGAATTAAAGTAGTACATAGTAAAGGAAAGGACCAAAGAAAAAATTAAGACTGTGAAAAACAGTGGTGCTTTTATGGCTGGTTTTCATGCTTTTACTTCTCCTTTAACTTGTTCAACTGACATTTTTTTTTTCAACTAGGACATGATCTGGCTATCCTTTTTACTACAGTCAGCAGGCAACCTGAGAATACTGTTAGTGTCCAGACTTTAAGTAGACTAAATACTTGACTCTAAAATCTGTGTCAGAATGACAATTCTCCAAGTGAGGTGTTGGTCATCTGGAAAGGAACAGAGTCAAGAAAAATCTGTTAGAACATTTCCTTTTCTGCCTGCAGAGCAGTGTGAGAAAGAGCAAAAAATTCAGTACAAGTTTGACATGAACTAAATATTTCATTTTTGCACTTTGGAAGAGGAAGTTATGTCCTATAAGTGCACCCAAAAAATGTAACAGCAAAAGATGTGAAACCTCGGTAAAACCATATGTCCGCCTGCATTGACCCACTTTTTGCAGTGACTTAATGCACAGAGCTTTTTTTTACAACATGAGCTATGGAACCAGCCTCTCAAAGGTTGCATTTTCCAGGCAGAATGTTTCTGAGGAGGTTGTGTCTTGCAACATGGTTGCTGAATACTATGCATGTCTGGTCTGGAGAGGATAACTGCTCTTTTCTAGCAGAAGAGAACATAGGGTCTGATGAAATTAATTGTATTAGATTACTTGTAGAAGAATTACTTCTTTCACTTTCTGGAAATATAGATATATAATTATATTATGAATTCTCCTTCAACATTAAGAAGAGTTTAAGTGATATTAATGAGAACGTAAATTAAAGAATTTTCAATGTTAGTAAAATCTCAGTAAAATACCATTAGATAAGTCTAAGAATAGTGCATTATACTCTAGACATTTTTAGATGGAAGTAGTAAATATAATCATTTATTCTAAAGAATATGAACATAGCAGGCACATTGCTGATGGGAATGATGGATAAGAAACTTGCTGTCACCTACACTTTACCTGTCATGAATGACAGAAGTTTTCTGCCTGTGAAAGGAAGAATGGATATCTTTGTAAAATGTAACTGACATTTATGCTGCATTCTGCCTAGATCTAAATCATAATTCAAATCACAGAACTAGCAAAGCACCCTTTTGAATTGATTTAAAGTATTAAGCTGTCTAAAATATCTGCATATGTGATGTGATGTGATGTGATTGATAAATCTGTCAGGGGAGCTGGGACATAGAGATGAAATTTTCTGTTGTAATGGAAGGTTCTTCGTCCAGCTGGCTTCATATCAGATATTAGCTAGTGTGTAACGACAGGATCTCTTGGGCAATCATGGGGAATCCCTACCTGTACAAACATTTGCACCTCTTGATAGAGCCAGGAAAGGCCTTCATTTCTGAAGTGGTGATATTTCTGTAAAGAAAAGATTTCTGAAAACAAATGTACCATCAAACACCTATTAAAATAAATGCATGGTGCTCCCTGTGGCATTTACTATAGTCAGTCAGACATGAAGAAATTGTCAGTCTGATCCAAGGTCTTCCTGTTTGTATCATCAAAATGAGATGATATTCATGTATCAACATGATGATGACCATGCCTTTCTACCTTTCCATCTTGCACAGTGGTTGAGATGGAAATTGTAATCGATAGGTTTCGGTGATAGCATTCTTTTCAAAATTTCTGTCACAATTATGCTTCAAAATGCTGACATGTAAGCTATTATCCCTATATTCCTTGCATAGTATATAAATTTCCTTCCACATTGGAAATTCACCTAACAATATTTCAGTCTGGATCGAAGAGCAGGAAAGCTGCAAATACATCAAGTAGAATCACTTTGCAGAAGGAATACAAAAGAGTTAAAGAAGGTCAAAGATCTACAGAGTGTTTTTCATAATGGTGCTGAGAAGAGATGTATTACTGGGAATACAGATGAGAGAACAAATGCTAATAATAAGGCCCAGATAATCCTGGATGTAGCTATGCAGTTATCTATCTATTTATTAGTTTATTTTGCTAAATAATTTCTGACCAACAAGAACTGACACTATCTTATAGTTTACTCTTGCTGTTTAGAAGGACAAATTTTAGTAAAATGTTAAGTTGGTTGGACTGAGGCACTTAGGAAGCTAAACATAAAGTTGAGTCACATCTTCAAGTAAGGGACTGAAATTTTTGTTTCCTGAATAACAAGAGAAAAAACAATTTGAAATTTCAGAGACTCTGGGAGTACCAGCATGAAAAACATTCTCTGAAAGTATATTGGAAATGACAGTCTCTATAGAATGGATTAGTTAACCAAAACAAGCATGCATTGAAGGTCAAGAAGCAGAAAGAGATGAGAGACTTCATGAAATCAGAGTTAGACCTGCAAATAGACCAAATTCTGGATAAATATTTGATCTCATTTTTCAGTAAAGGGGCAGTGGAAGAATAAAAGGGCAATCTGGGGAATTGCAAGTGGAGCAGAAGGTAAAAATGGGATTTACAATATCTGAGATGGAAGTTTTATTCAAAAACCAGCCTAGAAGTGGGCGTGTAACTGAAGCTCCTGAGTTAGAACCCTGGTCTCCCTAAATTTCCTCTGCAGTTTGTGGAGGGACACATACACCCATGAGTCAGTCCACCTAAAACTGGGGTCTTCAACTAAGTGTGACTGGCTTCTGCAGTTGAATATTGCAGTTAAACATGTGAAACTGAGCTGGACAAATCCTGCCCCACTCATGCAGACCAGGTAGGACAAGATGTCTTATTCTAGGGTTCTGGAAGAACTGGCTGAGAAGCTGGAAATCTGGTAACATCCCCTTCAAATGAATCCACCAAGCTGGTAGTGGTGGTGTCACATGACAGAACAACAACTGTCACTTTTGGTTAAGAAGGAGAAATGGGAAGTCATTCACTCAGGTTTGCTGACATTAAGGTTGCATCAGACTAACCTGATAACCGTGTTTGATGATTTATTTTCCAGACAAAAGTAAAGTAGTAGATCTCATTGGTCTTCAAGGAAGCACTAGCTGTGCCTCTGTTTCAGAAATTATATAAATGAAGGAGATCGGAATTATTACAAGAACTGTAAACTAGTTAATGAGTTGGACAGAAAGGAAATGGCATTAAGCTGTAGGTATTAAGCTGTAGGGAGGCTACTCAACAAAGATCACATTTGTGACTGAGCTCATTTTAATCTTTTTTTAATGCTCTGAACAAAGGAAAAAAAGAGTTGTATTGAAGAAATCTGCCAAAGGCATAAAGCTGAAAGGCAATGTTAATGTGAAGGATGCTGGGAGTTGAATGGTATTAGGTGACCTCAGATGGCAGGTATAAAATAGATTTCAGTAACACAGTGCAAAGGCTTGAATTTAGGAACTGCTAAAAATAACCTCTGTTGTAAGTAAGGATCTCCTTGGTTAGAAATGGCTAAGATGGAGGGAGGCTTGGCTGACTGCTGCTCAGTCAGATGGAGGCAACAAGATGTGACTGTGAAGAGCATACGATCCTAGGATGTCTTAATTGAAATATTCCAAATATAGATAGAAGAGTAGCAATACCTCTGCACAATGTCTTTTTGAACTGTCATCCAAAAATGCTGTGTATGTTCTGTTCAGGCAGGAAAGTGTAATTTGAACTGGGATGTTTGGAGAAGGAGAGCGTATATTAAGAAAGAGGCTTAAACATGGATTTACTTTAGTCCTGGAGATCAAAGAACTATTCAGAATTTAAAATTAATAAATTTACAAGAAAAATAATGGTCCATAGACTTAAAAATATGGGTTTTGACCACCTGAGCAGTGAAGTTTCAGTTAAAGAGATGAATTAACTACTTATTAATTGACCCTTGACCCATTAAAAAAAAAATCAAGAAGATCCATTCTAGTCCCACGGTCCTTTGAAAATTCACCAAGACTGCCACTAGCAACTTCTGTCTGAAGTTCGTGAACTCCAGGACTTGATTATTTCACCTAGTATATATAATTACAGATATAAAATTAACATGTAACTTCTCACTAACTTTGTGGTAAAAACTGTAGATAATTTCTCATAAATACTCAGATGTTAATGCCTGATGGTTGTTCCTTCTTACTTGTTGCCACTGCTTCACATCTTTCAAATTCTGAACAGTCTGATGCTCTTTGGAGATCAATCATTTATTGAGGAACTTCAATTTTTGGGTTGGGAAACCCCCTGCAGGAGGAAGGAGTTGAAGACTCCAAGATTGCTTTCATGATCATAGTTTGTTTTCATAAATGCAGGTCATCTACACTTTTCAAAATACGTTTTTAGAGATAGAAAGAGCTGTGTGTCCCTTTAAAAAAGAAGCAAGCAGAATCGCATGTTGGACTAGTGTCAGTAGTATGAGAGCAATAGAAGCTAGAGCTTTATACAGGTATAGAAAATTATATCCTGGTATAACATGCAGGAAAGACACTCACTGTTCTGGCTACGAATTAGGAATGATTTGATTTTGTTTGTTCTGATAGTTAAGTACTCATTACAATTAGAAAACTGTTTGTTTAAATTTGTAGATGCGGTCTGTCGGACGAATATTTAAATTCATTGACATGCCAACAGAAGAGATGAAAACCATTAAGCCACAGAAGAATAACCAGCTTTCAGACACCCTTGTAATTGAAAACAGGCATGTGAAGGAAGAGAAGAACTGGCCATCTGGTGGGCAAATGGCTGTAAAAGACCTTACAGCCAAATACGGTGAAGGAGGAGCTGCTGTGTTAGAAAACATTTCCTTTTCGATAAGTTCAGGGCAGAGGGTGAGACACTGTTTTGTTTTGTTTGATCTGACTTCTGTTAAGCTTTGCTATACAAGTGTCATTATAAAGCTATACATTGACTACAGAGTAGGTTGTGTTCTGTAAGGTTTTGTAAATGAAATTGTCAAAAAACAAAGTAATCATCTGAAGCACCTGAAGAACAGAAATGTCTTATGCTCTTCTTAAAAAGACCTTATCTGTAGGACTATTGCCTGCAAACAAACCAAAAAAAAAAAGGCAAGGAAAATCTGCTTTAGTCATCCTAGAAATCTTGAGGCCGTTTACACCTCATCAAAGCACAGTAGGGATGTTTGATGGCAATGAGGAGCAGAATATACTGATAAAATAGGTATGGAGCAGTTTCCCAGGTTGTATTCCAGTGCCTGAAGCCATCCACCTTCTCCTTCTGGGGAGAGGGAAGCTTGCTGGGGAGCGCAGGTGCTGGGGCAGCTTGACCCAGGTGGAGCAGGGCATAAAAGAATACCGGCTGCTGTGCCAGGGGTAACGCACTGCTGGCTCTGGCAGCCAGAGGGTGGAGGTGCCGTCTCACCCCTTTAACAGGAGCTCCATGCCACCCACAATTATTATATAACAAACCATAACCAGGTCTATTCTTTAGAAGATTAACAAACCTCTGATTGGTCTCACACGCGTTTGGGGTTGCGTCCAAGAAAGCTTTAGTTTCAGGACAGCAATTAGGCAGAAGTTTAACACTTTGCTTTAAGTTCATGCTAAAGGACTGTTCTTGGTGGGGTGGGAACAAAGGCTCATGTGATTTCCTGAGCTGGAGCCATATCAATGAAGGGGAGATTTAAACTGTCCTATGTACATGAGAAAATATGTTCACTGACAGCTCCCTAGCCTTGCCACAGGGCAGCTCTTCACTCCTACTTTGGATAGCAGCAGTCCCTGCCAGGTTTCATAGATCTGTCAGTTTACATGAACTGCGTGTTTCAGCTACTACGTTTGAGGGCATTAAAATTTTGAAATCAGTCCTGTAGCACCATCCCAAAACTGCTCTGCGTTTGGAATAGAGACAGCTGTGATTCCTGGAGTCTGGAGGTGTGAGTGACACTGCAGTCTGGTGGTTTTACTTCCTGGAAAATCCCTCAAATCAATGGAGGATGGAAAATTGAAGATATTTTTTAGTGTACGGAGAGCGGACAGAACAACTAAAACAAAGATCTTTTTTTCAATGGCTATGATTTGGAAACAATCCAATTTCAGTGATGAACCTTTGACTCAGAGACATTATTTCAAGAAATGGAGCATGCTTCTCAAACTGGAGAGGATTTATCTCTGCCCTGTAGGGAAGCATGTGTAAAATGATCAGGAAAGGGGAGAGCACTCCCCTTCTGCTGAGGGAACAGCACAGCATAGCATAGCTTAGCATGGAAGAGGAGAAGAGAAGAGAAGAGAAAGAAGAGAAGAGAAGAGAAGAGAAGAGAAGAGAAGAGAAGAGAAGAGAAGAGAAGAGAAGAGAAGAGAAGAGAAGAGAATTTTCAGTTGGAAAGGACCTATAACAATCATCTAGTCCAACTGCCCAAGCAATTCATGGCTAATAAAGTTAAAGCATGTTATTAAGGGCACTGTTCAAGTGCTTCTTAAACACTTATGGGCCTGGGGCATCAGCCACCTCTCTACAAAGACTGTTCCAGTGTTGGACCACCCTCTTGGTAAAGAAATGATCCCTAGTGTCCCATCTAAACCTCCCCTAGTGCAGCTTGGTACCATTCCCATGCATTCTATCACTGGATTCTAGGGAGAATAGATCAGCCTCTTCCTCTCCCCTTCCCCTCCGCAGGAAGCTGCAATGAGGTCGCCCCTCATTGCTCCAAATTGGACAAGCCCAAAGTCCTTAGCCACACCTCATAAGACTTCCCTTCCAGCCCTTACACCAGCTTTGTTGCCCTCTTCTGGACATACTCAAGGACCTTCATGTTCTTCATAAATTGTGGAGGCCAGAACTGCACACAGCACTCAAGGTGAGGCCGCACCAATGCTGAATACAGTGGGACAAACACCTCTTTTGGTGGTCTGGTTATCCTGTGTTTAGTGCACCCCAGCACGCAGTTTGCCTTCTTGGCTGCCAGGGCGCACTGCTGACTTGTATTGAGTCTGCTGTTGATCAGCATGCCCCAGATCCCTTTCTGCAGGGCTACTCATCAGCCATTCCTCTCCCAATTTATACTTGTGCCCAGCATTACTTCATCTTAGGTGCAGAATCCAGCATTTCAGCTTGTTACATTGTGTCCCATTAAACATTGACTAATATATTTAGATCCCTCTGTAAGGCCTCCTGTCCCTCAAGAGAGTCAACAGCACCTCCCAGTTTGGTATCATCAGCAAATTTGCTAATGGTGCATTCAACTCCTGCATCCAGATTGTTGATGAAT